>OU015752.1:3148710-3169941 GCA_907169655.1 Acomys percivali | reverse complement strand
TTCTTCTTCTTCTTCTTCTTCTTCTTCTTCTTCTTCTTCTTCTTCTTTTTCTTCTTCTTCTTCTTTTTTAATCACTTCTTCTTGGTGTAGTTGCCTTGCCGTGTCACAGGGGAAGAGGATGTGCCCAGTCCTCTGCAACTTGATGAGTTGGGATGGGTGGATTGGGGGGAAGGGGCTTTTCTGAAGAACAGGAAACGGGGTATGGAGGAAGAGAGAGGGAGGGGCTACAATCAGGATGTAAAGTAAATAAATAAATTAATGTAAAAATAAGAAAGGCAATTCTTTTTCAACATGATAAAGGAGTAAAAAAATTTAACCAGTACTATAACTCTTAATTGTAAACTGCTAAAAGCTTTTCCTCAAAAGGAGTAAGATGGGCCTGACATCTCTCATTCTAAGAAGTCGTAGGCAGTGTAACTAGGCAAGAAAGGAGAGAAAAGGACAGATGAGATGGCTTAGTGGATAAGGCTCCTGTTGCCAAGCCTGACCACTTAAGTTCAAACGCTGGGACTCATATGATGGAAGGAGAAAATCCAATGTTTTATAATGACAAGGTATAAGTCAATTGCCTTTTTAATACACTGTTTTACCTAAGCACTTGTTTCTCACGTGCTATTGCAAACAGAACTGTTGCCTTCACTCTATTTTTTGATTGCTCAGTTGTTACTGTATAGGAATTGAACTCATATTTGTGTGCTGATTTCATATTGCATAACTGATAAACTTGGTTTTTAAAATTTCTAATAGATTCATTTGTTATTTTTAAATATGTCTGTGTTGGGGATATATGCATATCAATGCTGGTGCCCACAGAGGCCATCAACTGCCAATGGCTCCTCAGTGAGTGATGGGGCCTTGTGAGCCACTTCCTTCTCCGTGCCAGAGTGTTTAAGTAGTGTTCCTTACAGAAACACAAAGGAGGGTCCATTTACAAGACCTGACACAATTTACCAGGCTATGACACTTAAGAAATTATCTCTCCTTCTCTAGAATCCATTAGCTGCCCACGTGTCCTCAGGGATGGGTGGGATTTCATGAGCTCTACCCAGGAGACATACATTTTTTATACTAAATATACAAAATACATATAATGTACATATTATTTAAATCCCCCCACCACCATATGTGTGTGTGTGTGTGTGTGTGTACACATGTGTGCACATGTTCATGTATGTCCACACACTGTGTGTAGACCAGATGTCAATATCAGGTGTCTTCCTCCCAACGTTAACTCTTGAGACAGGGTCTGTCTCTGAACATGGAATTCATTGATTTGTCTAAAATGTATAATTTTGGTCTGGCGAGTGGGTAGCCTGGGCCCAAGTGCTTTCAGCTGGTCCAGCCACTGCTTGCCTCTGAATGAGAAGGCTTCTCACTCAGAGGCATCGAGGAAACTTTAGGATGAGGCCTAGGACCAAGGGCACTAGGCCAGGCCTCTCCAAGGGAGGTGGAAAATGAAATGTCAATGGAGTATCATCACTTTAGCTCTTTAGAGAATGGGCCCGCAGGTCTCAACACTCAGGAGCTCCACAAATATTACAGCTCTTTGTCTGAGCCTCTGTGCCAAGCACAGCAGCAGAAACAGGAAGATGTCTAAAACCTTCTGGCAGGCCGCGTGGTGCTTTACTGGGGATCAGGATGGAGCTATCAGTGGTGGTGAAGCAGGCCCAGCAGCTACAAAGGCAGTTCTGCCCTTGCTGCCTGACCACTGACCACTGACGACCACTGACCACTGACCACTGGGACTCCAGGGTGGTTCCCTCCAGAATAAATGGAGTCTCAGAGGGTCATGGTGGAAGAATGATAAACAAAAGAGCTTGAGCTCCCCCACCCCCACCCCCGCCCCAGCAAGCCAGCCAGCCTTTATTTATAAACCGTGGGCAGTAGGGAGGGTTTTTGAGGGTGACTGTGTCTGATTCACTAGGGCTAGGGGTGCCAGGATACTTAGTCTATATACAGTGGCACAGTAGCTCATTTACATGCAGTAGCAAGGAGGGGGCGGGTGTAGGGAGTCCCATCATAGGAAGGAGAAAACAGTACTTAATTTTCCTATGTGTGAGGGGATGACTTCTTGGTACAATTAAAGGTAATTTTCTGGAGGCTAGAATCTCAGCATAGGGCGGGGTACTTCCAGGAATTCCCTGTGTTTGCTGGAAAAGTTCCTTATCAGGGAAGGGCCTGCCTTCTAATCTTCCCTGAGGGCCATGTGACTGTCACACTCCCTACAAGAGCTGAGGTTACCAGATCAGGCGGAGCGAGAACCTTGCTAAGGAAAGGGAGTCGGGCTTCATAGACCAAGAGCTAAACAGCAGCTACCTCGAGAAGTCAGACTTCAACCTTATCTAGCAGAGTCCCAGAAAAAATGGACAGCCAATGAGCTCAGTCACCTTATTTCCATCACCTGGAAGCTGGGTTTACAGAATGTGGTGGTTTGGGTGAGAATGACTTTCATAGGCACATATTTAAACGCTTGTCTCCCAGCTGGTAGAACTATTTGAGGAGGATTGGGAAGTGTGACCTTGTTGGAGATCTGTCACTGGGGGAAGGCTTTGAGATTTCAAAAGCCCATGCCATTAATGCCAGTTAATGGATCAGGTGTAAGCTCTCAGCTACTGCACCGGTGCCATGCTTGCCTGCCACCATACTCCCCACTGTGACGGTCATCAACACACTCTCGGGAACTATAAGCCCCTACTAAATGCTTTGTTTGTTAAGAAGCCTTGGTCATGGTGTTTTGTCTTGGCAATAGAAGAGTAACTAAGGAGCTGGGTGTGGTGGCCAACGCCTGTAATCCCTGCACTCAGGAAAGCAGAGGGAGATGGATCTCTGGGTGTTCGAGGCCAGCCTGGTCTACAACATGAGTCTAGGACAGGCAAGACTACACAGAGAAACCCTATCTTGAAAAGCAAACAACATAAACTAAGGCACAGAAGGATACAACTGCACCTATCATCTGTGCTGGGGACCAGAACTCTGGTCCTCACACTTGCACAGAAAGCTCTTTACCAACTGGGGCATCTTTCCAGTCCTTTTTTATTTTTTGAGATAGGGTCTTATGTAGCCCAGGCTGGCCTCAAACTTGCCATGTAGCCAAGGATAGTCCATACATGCCTCTCAAGTCCTGGGATTATGGGCATAGACCACCACTCCTAAATTTAAAGTTTTTGTTTTTTCCAGAACAGAGTCTGAGTACCTAGCTTACATTGGCTGGGAGATTTGCAACAATATTCCTGCCTCAGCATTCCCAAAGTCTTTACATGCTTCGACTCAACTTCCATAAATTTATTGCCTGTATAGGTAGTCTTTAAAAATAATTTTAAAGAAAACTTAAGGATTTTTTTTTAAAGAAAGACTTTGTTCTTGAGCCATATGAGTTCTTCCAAAAAACAAAAAATTAAAAAACAAAAAATAAATAACCTTATTCATTGTCAACTAGCAATCTGTAACACATAGGTAGTTTGTAGGCTAGAGATAGTTCAGAAAAAGAAAAGGCATTCAAGTAGCCACCTACTTCATCATATTGTTGTCTTGGTAACTAAGGCAGCTGTGGGAACTGCTTTCTATTATTTTCCAATTCTTCCACAGAAAGAAAAAATGTAAAAAGAGAAAGCAGATGTGCCAAGGGTATAATTAATCTTTCTGAAAACGAGCCATTAAAATAACACCAATGGCCATAACAAAAAATATAACCCAACTGAAAGAACTGGAAAAATATTAACCTATCACCAGAGAGTATTGCATTACAGACGTGGTTCCCTTAATACAGCAATATGAATGATCCTGCAACAGACCTCCATCACCAAAGAAGCAATCTAAGATGTCTTAGTCACAAGTCAGCATGAGTGGGCAAGGGTCCCTAGTGCCAAAACCGCTAACACAAAGGAATAAAACTTCTCCAGTGAAAGCTAAGAAAAGGAAAAGTCTGCCTTCATGGAATAAGTCGTTCCACATGGCTGTTCCCAACTGCCACCTCTAAAATGGGAAACTGGGGCAAAAGAGACAGGTCAGTAACTAAAATGTTGACTAGATCCCCCAGTTCGTATTCTGCGGCTGGGATAAAGCACATTGACCAAAAGCGACAGAGGGGGAAAGGGGGAGATTATTTCTGCTTACACTTCAGATTGCAGTCGGCATTGAAGTCAGGGTGGGAACTAGAGCAGGAAATGAAGCAGAGACCCCTGGCTGCCTCAACTCTCTTAGATTCAGTTAGCTTTCTTTTAACAGTCCAAGACCACCTGCCTAGTGCATGGCACCACCCACAGTGGGTTGCACTCTCCCACATCAATTATCAGTCAAGGCAATGCAGCCACAGACACTCCCACAGGGCAACCTCCAGTTGAGGGCCCCTCCCTCCCAGGTGTCTCTAGGTTCAGTCAAGCTGAGCTAAACAGGACGTGGGCCAATGTAAGGACCTGAATTCAATCCCCAGCAGCACTTTAAAAGAGCATGTGCAGTGGCAGTATCTATCATTTCAGGAAGATGAGCACGTCTCTAAAAACAAGGACCCCACCTGAGAAAGATACCAATATTGGCCACTAGTAACCACACACATATAAAAATAAACAATTTTATGTGTGGAAAATTAATTGAGAATAACCCAGTCAAGGGGGGGGGGAGGGTTTTAGAGGAAATGTTCACAGAAAACCTTCAAGATATTACAAGGCTATAGTGTGAACAGGCCTATCACAAACACTTACAACGGCATTGCCTTTTCTTTTTCCATTTTATTGGCATACACATTTATATTATTACACATAAATAAAAGAATTACATACAGAAAGAAGAACCATGAAACAATCAGGGATTTTATGAATGTTACATTCATGGTGTTTTGGCTAATTGTATTTGGCAGCCTTGGAGAAAACATTTTTCCTATCATGGTGATTCTAAAATTCTGAATGAGACTCAATAACCATATCTCATCTCTGTCAACTTAAAACATCTACCTAGACCTAAAAGCACCTTAACCCCTAAACAACTAAGCTTAATTGTAAGACTGAACTATCTGGTCTTCAACCCCATCAAAGACTTGAGAAGGAGTGAGCCAGAAATGCAACTTTCAAAATTAGAAAAAAAAATGACAGAGACAATTTACTTCCTGAATAGTGACTCAAAGTCTCTATTACGTTGGAGCATCATCTTCAGCTTTCTGGCCCAATATATCTGACAGACATATCTGTGAGGCAGGAACTATTGAGGACTTGCTCACCCTGTCTTGGCAGAGTTTGGCCATCAACTCTGCCTGTATCCAAGCTTGCCCATTTTTAGGCAGAATTCTGTCTGTGGCAGAAACAAGGACATTTTGCCCAGTGGCTTGTTTGCCACATTTGAAGCCATCTCCGTAAGGAGGTTCTTTGATGCTCATCAGCTTCTTGAGGTAGGCTGGGTGTTGCCAGGAGTTAACCTGTCTTGTTGTCAAAGAATCTTTAAAATATGTTTAAATGCCATATGATGTAGGTCTCTGAGGCTTCGAAGGCCTCATCTAAAACTATTTTACCTTATTTATCTATAACATCCTATCTATCTGTTAAACCTAGGACGTATATTCTTGTGATAAAAATTGACTGGTAGTTGACATGACCATGATTTGATGAACTAACAATTAGCCTGTATTACTTAATTATCCTAAACAGCCTGCAATAACACTTTCAAGGTATTGGAAGTAAACCTTGTATTATACTTGAGTTGTATGTGTTCAATACCTCATATTAGAGTAGAAATATATATATATATATGTGTGTGTGTGTGTGTGTGTGTGTGTGTGTGTGTGTGTATGGAGGAATAATCTTAAATTTGAATTCTATACAGTGTATCAAAATTAAACTTATTTTATAGCAACATACAAAATTCTATACCAATGAATTAAAAATAACCTTATTTGTTAGTAACAAATAAGGTCTTACATTGAGGAGTAGATTCAATAATCTACTTTTTATCTTATCATCCCTATATATTTCTATATTCCCCCTTCTTTCTTTTCAACCCCTATCTCCATATCTATTAAAGAAAGATAAAGGAAAAGAGAGACGTCCCTGAGTCAAACCTTGTTTTCTCTCTGAATGAGACCAATAATAACTTACAAGCAACTCCCAATGAAAATAAGCATCTGTAGCCCAAGAAAGCAACCAAAAACCTACCCAATCTCCCATAAGGGAAATGGGGCATCATTCTCTTAAGGTTTCTTCTGGCTGATTTGGGTCAAATAGTACCTTTGTAGAGGTAGAATAAAATTGGGGAACATGATTAATCAAGCCAGGAATAGCATTTGTGGTCCAGTTTCTAAATGTTAAGAAATTTCAAGCTTAATAGGAGTCCCAAGTGGGACAGTCTGAAATGCTGGTCCAACTTGTATTGGAAGCTTTCCTCAAAGCTGTCCTGGGAGTTGTCCTGTTCTGATGGCAAATGAAGCAAATGACAGCAAATGAAGGGCTTGGGGCTGGAACATGAAGGATACAGGATGTCCGCATCCAGCATGCTGAGAGGAATGAATCCTGTCAGGTCTGATCCAGCTTCAGTGTCCTGTTCTTTCGTTCTAAGAATATACAAATTCTCACAAGCATTATACAGTATTAAAATTATAAATATGTGAGGTGTACATGATGCATAGAACAATTAAGGCAAATCTTCATTCATGCCATACAAAGACTAAGACTATCTAGTAATAAATCACAGGGATTCTGTGACCAATAACAAGCATTGTCTATGCAAGTACATTCATGTCTCAGCCAGTCTCAGAGCTATTCCCATGTAGTTACCTGCCTGTTCTGCAGTTTGAATTCTTTCCATCCCTATTGTAGCCCCCTCCCTCTTCACCTCCCTATCCTACCCTCTTTCCCTCATTGCCTCTCCCTCCCTCCCTCCCCTAGTCCTCAGAAAGGGGAGCCCTCCTCCCCTAACATCTGACCTCTGCCTATCAAGTCTCTTCTGTACTGCCTGTGTTCTCTTCCTCTGTGGCCTGGCAGGGTGACCCTGCTAGGGGAGGGGCTAGTAATCAACATTGGAAGGCCAGAGTCTATATCAGAAGTAGTCCCTATTCCCCTTATTGTGGGAGACTGTGCTGCCTATCTACTACATCTGAGCAGAGAGTCTAGGTCCACATCATACATGATCTTTGGTTCACACATCCATCTCTGTACTGTAATGTGGTTATCCTGTGTTAAGTGGCTAGTATCGACTTATGAGTGAATATATATACCATGCATGTCTTTCTGGATCTGAGTTACCTCACTCAGGATGATTGTGTCTAGTTCCATCTATTTGCCTGCAAATTTCAAGATTTCCTTGATTTTGATAGCTGAATAGTATTCCATTGTGTAAGTGTACCATGGTTTCTTTATCCATTCTTCTGTTGGGGGACATTTATGTTGTTTACAGATTCGGCCTATAAAGCTGCAATGAACATAACTGATCAGATGTCCTTGTTGTATGGTGGAGCATCTTTAGGGAATATGCCCAGGTATTGTATGGCTTGGTATTGAGGTAGACTTATTCCCAATTTCCTGAGATAGCACCAGATTGATTTCCAAAGTGGTTGTACAAGTTTGCACTCCCATCAGCAATGGAGGAGTGTTCCCCTTTCTCTGAATCCTTGCCACCATGTGCTGTCACTTGAATTTTTTATCTTAGCCATTCAGATAGGTAGGTGTAAGATGGAATCTCAGAGTCACATTGATTTGCATTTCCCTGATGACTAGGGATGTTGAGCATTTCTTTAAGTATTTCTCAGCCATTTGATATTCATCTGTTGACAATTCTCTCTCTGTTTAGTTCTGAGCCCCATTTCTTAATTGGGTTATTTGTTTTGGTGGTGTTTAATTTCTTGAGCTCTTTATATATTTTGGATATTAGACATTTATCAGATGTAGGGTTGAAGAAGATCTTCTCCCAATCTGTAGGCTGTCATTTTATTCTGTTGACTGTTTCCTTTGCCTTGCAGAAGTTTTTCAGTTTCATGAGGTCCCATTAATTAATGGTCTTAGGACCTGAGCTGTTGGTGTTCTGTTCAGGAAGTTTTCTCCTGTGTCAATGAGTTCAAGGCTGTTCTCCACACTTTCTTCTAACAGATTTAGAGTATCCAGTTTTAAGGTGAGATCTTTAATCCATTTGGACTTTAGTTTTGTGCATGGTGAAAAATATGGGTCTATTTGCACTTTTCTGCATGTAGTCATCCAGTTAGACCAGCACCATTTGTTGAAAATGCTATCTTTTTTCCATTGTATGGATTTGGCTCTTTGTCAAAAATCAAATTCCTGTAAGTGTATGGGTTTATTTCTGGGTCTTCTATTTGATTACATTGATCAGCCAGCCTATTTCTATGCCAGTACCATGAAGTTTTTAGTACTGTTACTCTATAGGACAGCTTGAGATCTGGGATGGAGATTCCTCTAGAAGATCTTTTGTTGTACAGGATTGTTTTAGGTATTCTGGGTTTTTTGTTTTTCCATATGAAGTTAAGAATTGATCTTTCAATGTCTGTAAAGAACTGTGTTGGAATTTTGATGGGAGTTGCATTTGAATCTGTAAATTGCTTTTGGTAAGATGGCCAATTTCACTATGTTGCTTCTCCTGATCCAGAAACATGGGAGATCTTTCCATCTTCTGATATCTTCTTCAATTTCTTTCTTTAGAGACTTGAAGTTTTGTTTTGTTTTGTTTTGTTTTCATATAAGTCTTTCACTTGCTTGGTTAGAGTTACACCAAGATATTTTATATTATTTGTGTGTATTGTGAAGGGTGTAGTTTCCCTAATTTCTTTCTCAGCCCATTTGTCATTTATATACCACAGGGTTACTGATTTTTGTGAGTTGATTTTGTATCCAGCCACTTTGCTGAAGATAATTGTCAGCTGCAGGAGTTCTTTGGTAGATTTTTTTAGGGTCACTTATATATACTATCATGTAATCTGTAAGTAGTGATACTTTCACCTCTTCGTTTCCTATTCGTATCACCTTGATCTTCCTTAGTTGTCTTATTGCTCTAACTAAGACTTCAAGTACTATATTGAAGAGCTACGGAGAGAGTGGACAGCCTTGTCTTGTCCCTGATTTAAGTGGCATTGGTTTAAGTTTCCCTCCATTTAGTTTGATGTTGGCTATAGGCTTGCTGTATGTTGCCTTTATTATGTTGAGGTATGTGTCATGTATCCTTGCTCTCTCCAAGACTTTAAACATGAATGGGTGTTGGATTTTGTCAAATGCTTTTTTGACATCTAAAGAGATGATCAAGTGGTTTTTTTTTTTTTCTTTCAGTTTGTTTATATGGTGGATTACATTTGATAGATTTCCGTATACTGAACCACCCCTGCATGCCTGGGATGAAGCCTACTTGGTCATGATGACTGATAGTTCTGGTGTGTTCTTGGATTCATTTGTGAGTATTTTACTGAGCATTTTTGTGTCAATGTTCATAAGAGAATTTTTCTGAAATTCTCTTTCTTTGTTTAGTCTTTCTGTGGCTTAGGTATCAAGGTGACTGTGGCCTCATAGAATGAGTTTGGTAATGTTCCTCCTGTTTCTATTTTGTTGAATAGTTTTAAAAGAATTGTTATTAGCTCTTCTTTGAAGATTTGGTAGAATTCTGTGCTGAATCCATCGGGTCCTGGGCTTTAGTTGGTTGGAGATTTTTGATGACTGCCTCAATTACCTTAGGAGATATACGACTATTTAATTTGTTTACTTGGTCTTGATTCAATTTTGGTAATTGGTAGCTATTATGAAAATTGTCCGTTTCATTTAGGTTTTCAAATTTTGTGATATATAGGCTTTTGAAGTACAACCTAATGATTTTTTGGATTTCCTCACTGTCTGCTCTTATACAGCACTTTTCATTTCTGATTTTGTTGATTTGAATACTCTCCCTTTGCCTTTTGGTTAGATTGGCTAAAGGTTTGTCTATCCTGTTGATTTTCTCACAGAACCAGCTCTTGGTCTTGTTGAGTTGTTGTCTTTGTTTCTAATTTATTGACTTCAACCCTGACTTTAATGATTTCTAGCTGTCTATTCCTCTTTGGTGAGTTTGCTTCTTTTTGTTCAGAGCTTTCAGGTATGTTGATAAGTTGGTAGTATGGGATCTCTCCAATTTCTTTATAAAGGCACTTAGTGCTATGAACTTTCCTCTTAGCACTGCTTTCATTGTGTCCCATAAATTTGGGTATGTTATACCTTCACTTTCATTGAATTCTAGGAAGTTTTTAATCTTTTTTATTTCATTCCTTACCCAGATATCATTGAACAGGGAGTTGTTCAGTTTCCATGAGCTTGTAGGCTTTCTGTTGTTTCTGCTGTTATTGGGTTCCAGTTTTAATCCATCGTGGTCTGATAAGATCCAAGGGATTAATTTGATACACGGTCAGTTTTTGAGAAGGTTCCATGAGGTGCTGAGAAGAAGGTGAATTCTTCTGTGTGTGGGAGAAAAGCTTTGTATATATCTCAGCTAGGTCCACTTGATTCAAGATGTCTATTAATTTCATTGTCTCTCCATTCAGTTTCTTCCACAGTGACCTATCTGTTGGTAAGAGTGGGGTATTGAAGTCTCCCACTATTAATGTGTGGGGTTTGATGTGTGATTTAAGCTTTAGAAATGTTTCTTTTGTGAATGTGGGTGCTCCTATATTTGGAGCATAGATGTTCAGAATTGAGGCATCATCTTGGTGGTTTTTTTTTCCTTTGATGAGTATGAAAAGTGCTTCCCAATTGTTTTGATTAGTTTTGGTTGAAAGTCTGTTTTATTAGATACTAGAATGGCTCCTCCAGCTTGTTTCTTGGGTCGGTTTGCTTGGAATTCCTCTTCCCAACCCTTTACTCTAAGGTAATGTTTATCTTTATTGCTGAGGTGTGTTTCTTGTATGCAGCAGAATGATGGGTCCTATTTATGCATCCATTCTGTCAGCCTGTATCTCTTTATTGGGGTGTTGAGGCCATTGATGTCGAGAGATATTGATGACCAGTGGTTATTGGTTCCTATTATTTTGATGTTGATAGTGATAGAGAGAGTGTGTGAAAGAGTTTCCTCTTTTTTGGAGGAGATGTGTGGTTATTTATTTATTTCCTTTGTTTTCCTGTGTAAAGTTACCATCTTTGGGTTGGAGTTTTCCTTCTAGTATCTTCTGTAAAGCTGGATTTGTGGCTAGGTACTGTTTGAACTTGGATTTGTCGTAAAATATCTTGTTTTCTCCATCTACTGTGATTGAAAGTTTTGTTGGGTATAGTAGTCTGGGTTGGCATCTGTGGTCTCTTAGAGTCTACACTGTGGAGCGCCACAGATAGCAGCGCCCCCTGCTGCTTCCCCAGAGCAATGCACATGCGCAATGTGCTCTTGAGTGAGCCCCTTACGTGCATGTGCAATGGTATGACGCTCGGTGGTGCAATCCTTCTGCACCAATTGTGAGTGACAATGTGGCAGGTTCTGATTGGAGCAGTCGCACTATAAAGGCTTTCTGGGTGCGGTCCTCGGGGTCAGCCGTTATTCAAGAATCCTGAGTAAACTACCACAAGAAGAGTTCCCGGTGTTGGTGTCTTTCCTGCTGGTTGGGGGCGGCACCGACATGCGCATGCGCATTGCTCTGGGGAAGCAGCAGGGGGTGCTGCTATCTGTGGCGCTCCACACTACATAACATCTGTCCAGGCCCTTCTGGCTTTCATAGACTCTGTTGAGAAGTCAGGTGTAATTCTGATAGGTTTGCCTTTATATGTAACTTGGCGTTTTTCTCTTGCAGCTTTTACTATTCTTTCTTTGTTCTGTATGCTTAGTGTTTTGATTATTATGTGGCAGGAGGATTTTCTTTTTTGGTCCAATCTATTTGGAGTTCTGTAGGCTTTTTGTATGTTTATGTGCATTTCTTTTTTTAGGTTGGATAAGTTTTCTTATTTTGTTGAAAATATTTTCTGGGCCTTGCAGTTGGGAGTCTTCTTTTTCTTCTATCCCTATGATTTGGTCTTTTCATGGCGTCCCAGATTTCTTGGATATTCTGTGCCAGGAGCTTTTTAGATTTAACATTTTCTTTGCTGTATTCATTTCTTCAGTTATATCTTCTAGCTCTGATTTTTTTTTTCTTCAATCTCTTGAATTCTGCTGTTAATGCTTGTGTCTAGAGATCCTGTCCTCTTTGCTGTGTTTTCCATCTCCAGGATTATCTCAGATTTTGTTTTCTTTATAGTTTCTGTCTCCATTTTTAGGTCTTGAAACCTTTTATTTCCTTCTCCTGTTTGACTATAGTTTCCTGTCTTTCGCTAATTTCTTTAAGCAATTTGTTAAATTCTTCCCTCTCTTTCTTTGCATATTCCTGTTCTATTTTGAGGGATTTATTTTCCTCCTTTAAGGGGGCTATCATTTTCGTAACCTCAGATTTGAAATCCTTCTTTTGTGTATCAGCTGTGATAGTATCTCCAGGCCTTGTTTTGGTGGTGGGACTGCTGATTTCTGTTGGTATCAAATGGTCCTGGGAAGTGTTGCTTGTGTTCTTACCCTGACCTCTTCCCATTGTGATGTCTCTCGTTGGAGCCTGTGTACGGTGGCTGCTTGGACACCAGGAACTTTCTGTGGGCTTTCTGGGTGACCTGAGGTCAGATCTAGTAGTGTACTAGACTGTGGTGTCTGCTTGGGGCTTGGACCCACAGACGCTGGTGTTTTTGTGAGTCAAGGCTCTATTTTTTTTTTTTTTTTTTTGGTTTTTCGAGACAGGGTCTCTCTGTGTAGCCTTGGCTGTCCTGGACTTGCTTTGTAGTCCAGGCTGGAGTCAAGGCTCTTTCTGCACCTGGGAATTCAGGCACTGCCAGCCAGCCAGGCAAGTGCCCTCATGTCCAGTAACCTGGTGGCTGCTCACCAGCCAGATGTGTGGTGCTAGCCTTTGGACCTCTGGGTCTTTTCTGTGGTTTTGCTGGGTGGATGGAGGCCAGACCCAACCATGCTTGACACAATTTGGAGTCCTCTCACCTGTGGGTTACCCCAGTGCTAGTGTTTTATGGGTCTCAGATTAGTCCTTAGGTTGCTGAATGGTCACTGTTGTATTGCTGCTCAAACAAGGTATGTTACGTGCTGCCATCTTGGATCTCCAGCATTTCCTTTATGAAACATTGATTGCAGCCAATCACATACATTCTACCAATACATAGGGAATTGAAACGAAAATAGATATTCATGGCCTTGCTTGGATTAGATGGTTGACTAGTTCTAAGCCAGGGGACTCTGCCACACCTGGAAATGTAACTTTTAAAAAAGTAAACCTTGAGAGTGTGAAGGAATCCAGAGGTCTTGTTTCTGGTGGTTTTTTTGTTGTTATTGTTGTTTTTTTTTTTTTTTTTTTTTCTTTTTTTTTTTCTTTTGGGAGGTAGAACTAGAAAAGATCATCCTGAGTGAGGTAACCCAGACCCAAAAAGACACATATGGTACATACTCACTTATAAGCAAATATTAGCCATAGATAGAGGATAACCATAACCACAGTTCACAGACCCAAAGAAGCTTAAGTAACAAGGAGGACCAAGGTAGGAAGCTTGAATTTCACCCAGAAGGGGAAATAAAATAGACATCAGAAGTAGACGAAGAGGGGAACTGGGTTGAAACTTTTGACCCAAAATTTACCCTGCCTACAAGATGGTCAAGGATAAAGATGTAGCAGAGTTTGAGGACATGGCCAACCTATGACTGGCCCAACTTTAGACCCACCCCATGGGAGGGTCCCAACCCCTGTCACTATTAATGATGCTCTGCTATGCTTACAGACATGAGTCTAGCTAACTGTCCTCTGAGAGGCTACACACATCAGCACATTGAAACAGATGCTGAGACCCTCTGCCAAACATTGTAAGGAGATTTGGGAATCCTGTGGGAGTGTCAGGGGCGGGGAGGATAGAGGGATCCAAAGGGGACAAGAACTCCACAAGGAGACGAAGAGAGACAACTAACCTAGGCCCGTGGGGGCTCACAGAGACTGAATCACCAACCTAAGTGCACAAATGGACTGGACCTTGGCCCCCCAACACTTAGGGAGCTGATGAACAGCTTGGGCTTCCTGTGGGTCTCTTGGCAATTAGAATGGGGACTCTCTCTCACAGGAACTCTGTTGCCTGTTATTGGATCACTTTCTCCTAGCCAGGCAGTCTTGCTTGGCCTCAGTGGAAGAGAACATGATTAGTCGTAATGAGTCATGAAGCAGTGGGGTGGGTGGTGGGGGTGTCTGTGATCCCTACTCTGGGAAGGAGGAAAGGGTGGAATGGGAAAAGAAGGTGGGAGGGCAGGACTGAGAGGAGAGGAGGGAGGGAGCTGTCATCAGTATGTAAAGCGAATAGAGGAGTAAATTAACCGGAAAAAAAAAAAATTAACTTCATTGTGCACACACTCAGCAATATCCAAGTGTGTGTGGGGTGGATACCTACAGGTCAAACAGCCTGGTTTTCTTAATAGATAAATTGTTAGAAGAAAGAAACAGGGCAGAGAGCATTCCAGACTAATAAGGGCTGACAAGGAATTTGGAAGCCATGTGCACTGTTAGTGAGCATGTAAAATGGTGCAGCTGCTGGGGTAAACTTTTTGGCAGCTTACCAAAAAGTTAACCATGGAGTGACTCTGTAATCCAGCAAGCCAGCACTCACACGTGTACCCAAGAGAACAGAAACACATGGTCATGTATACACTTGCCCAGAATGTTTATAATAAATTACTAGCCCAGATGCAGAAACAACACAAGTGACCAGCTATGGAGACTGCTTAAGCCAAACGTGATTGTCCACATATGGTAGATTATAATTTGGCCGTAATAAATGGGTTGAAATACTAAAAGCTTGTGTTTTGTAACATAGATGAACTTGCAAAAATTATGCACAGGGCAAAAAGCCAGCCACATAGCCACCACTTTGAGTCAATGTATGTGAAATGTGGAGGACAGGAAGATCTATATAACAGCAGGTAGACTGGTGGTTGCCAGGGCTGCCTTGAAGGACTCAGGGAGTTAGTTCTATTTGTTGCAGCTCATCTCATCAGTGTGAAGATGTTCTGGAACTGGATAGTTACAGGCTTTGAACTTTTTCAAACCTACTTTATTTGGGCTTCTTTAATGCTTATACGTCCCTTGCAACTCACCTACGATAGGTAGAAAAAACAGGTTAATGGGAACAAAAGTGGGCCTTTTTAGACACAGTTCCTTGGAGAGATTCCACTGGCAGGATTTCCTGTCAAAACAGCAAACCAGCAATTCAGCAAAGGTGACTGCAACCACAGTAGCCAGAACCTGGAGCAGCAGCCAGAACCTCGAAGCTTTCGCTTCAACAGTTCTCTCTAGGAGCATCTCAAATGGCAGCAATGAGCAGCCAAACAATAGGAAGTGATGACAAAACCAAAGAGCCCAGCCTCTTGTTTTGGACTCATATATATCCTTTGAGTCCATACTAGGATGTTTATTGGTTGGCAAAGACCATGCCTACGCAAGAGGTGATTTCTCTTCTAGTGGACAAACATCACCTGTTCTCTCACAAGTCTGTTTCCAGCAGAGAAACACCGCACACTCTCACACAAGTCTCTTTCACACCCCACACTTGGGATCAAAACAAAAACATGTTTACATCCACGGCAGATAATAACTCCATGTGCTCACCCATGAGAAAGTACTCCACACCACCAAATTACACACTTTACATTACATGGTAGATTTTATGTCAAGCAAGGCATACCTCAATTAAAAAATAACAATGAATGAGATACTAACTTTTAAAAGGCCATACAATGAGCAGGGTGTGGTGGTGCACCCTCTTAACCCCAGCTTTTGGAAGACAGAGGAAGAGGTAGGCAGATCTCTGTGAGTTCCAAGCCAGCCTGGTCTACAAAGTGAGTTCAGGACAGCCATGGCTATTACACAGAGAAACCTTGTCCCAAAGGGGAAAAAAAGTAGACCACACAATGTGAATGAGTGCACCCTTGGGTACAAACTCTGTACCCACATGCAAGGAAATTGATTTTTTAAGGTAGGATAGTGAATGCACATGGGGCAAGGGATGGGGCTGGAGAAGGGCCTATGAGGGCTTAGGGATTTAAAAAATATATATTTATGTATTTCTTTGTGTGTGCCAGAAGAGGGCATTGGGTCTCTTCTTGAATCTCTTTCCAACTGCCCCTTGGAGGCAGAACCTGGGCTACTGTGTCCAGCCAGGGTGGAAGTCAGGAATCCCCAGAGGTCCTCCTGTCTGGCCCTCCTGAGAGCTGGGCTTACAGGTATCTGCAGGAAACAACTACAGCTTGCTGTGAGGGTGCCGGGATCAGAACTGCAGGCCTTATGTTTGGAAAACAGGCCCTCTGGACTGCCTAGCCATCTCTCTAGCCCATGAACGGGCTTCTAAGAGATAATAGTCTTAACTCCTCACCCGGAATGTAGTTACAAGGATGCTGGCTTTAGAACAAATCACAAAACTTCATTTTATTTTATGTGACTTTCTTTTTTTTTTTTCAACAAATTAAAATATAACAAGACCCATGTGTTCCCCACCCCCACCCCATACCCCAGCCAGTTCCTTTAAGATTGTAGCGTGGTTATCATTTATTTAACAGCTAATATCCAGATAATTTTAGGAATGTTACATTAACTCTTCTTTGAAAGTCTGGTAGAATTCTGAGCTAGATCCATCTGGCCCTGGGCATTTTTGGTTGGAAGACTTTTTTGTTTGTTTGTTTGTTTTAAGACAAGGTTTCTCTGTGTAGCTTTGACTGTCCTGGATTTACATTGTAGACCAGGCTGGCCTCGAACTTACAGCTATCCACCTGCCTCTGCCTCCTGAGTGCTGGGGTTAAAAGTGTGTGCCACCACTGTTCAGCCTGGTTGGAAGACTTTTTAAAAATATATTTTATTGATTTATTCATATTACATCTCAATTGTTATCTTATCCCTTGTATCCTCCCATCCCTCCCTCCCTCCCGTTTTCCCCTCCCCTATGACTGTGACTGAGGGGGACCTCCTCCCCCTGTATATGCTCATAGGGTATCAAGTCTCTTCTTGGTAGCCTGCTGTCCTTCCTCTGAGTGCTACTAGGCCTCCCCATCCAGGGGATGTGGTCAAATATGGGGCACCAGAGTACGTGTGAAAGTCAGTCCCCACTCTCCACTCAACTGTGGAGAATGTCCTGTCCATTGGGTAGATCTGGGCCCAGGGATCCTGTTCAAGCTATGGCACCAGCCAAGGACAATATGTGCAGTAAATTCAACCCCTACCCTACTTCACAGCTGGAAGACTTTTAACAACTGCTTCTATTTCACTAACGGTTTTAGGTCTATTTAAACTGTTTATCTGATCTCGACTTGACTTTGGTAAATATTACCTATTGAGAAGATTATCCGTTTCTCGTAGTTATTCCAGTTTGGTGGAGTACAGGTTTTTAAAGCATGTTTATGATTCTCTAGATTCTCTCCCTGTCTGTTGTTATGCCCGTCTCTCCATTTTGGATTTTGTTAATTTGGATAGTCTCTTTCTCTTAGTTCGTTGGGATAGAGGTTTGTCTTGTTGACTTTCTCAAAGAACCAGGTCTTTCTTTCATTGATTCTTTGTTTCTATTTTTTAAATTTATTTTTAATTTATATATTTGCTTTACATCCTGATTGTAGCCCCTTTTCTCCTCTCCTCCTAGTCTCTCCCTCCCATCCTCTTCCCTCTATTCCCTCTCCCCTTGTCCTAAGAAAAAAGAGAGCCCCCCCCCCCACGACCAGCCCATCCCAGCACATCAAGTTGATCAGGACTGAACTCGTCCCCATCCACTGAGTCCAGGCAACGCAGCCTGGCTACAGGGAAGTGATGGAAAGCAGGCAGCAGAGTCCGTGTCACAGACAGCACCTGCTCAAGTTACTAGGGGACCCATATGAAGATCACACTGCCCTTGGCTACATATGTGTAGGGGGCCTAGGTCCAGTCCATGCGTGCTCATTGGTTGGCGCTTCTGTCTCTGTGAGCCCCCAGGGGCCTATGCTAGTTGGCTCTATTGGCCTTGCAGCATTGCTGTCCCCTCCAAGTCCTTCTATTTTTCCTTCCCACTCTTCCACAGGACTCCCGAGCTTCACCTAATGCTTGGCTGTGAGTCTCAGCATCTGATTTGATCAGCTGCTGGGTAGTGGCCTCTCAGACAAGTTAGGCTCCTATCTGTGAAAATAGCAGATTACTGTTAATGATGTCGGGGGTTGGCTCTCTCCCATGGGGTGTCCCTCAGTTTGATTATTTTTCTCCCATCTACTCCTCTTGCATGTGATAACTTCTTTTTTGTTCTAGAGCTTTCAGGTGTTCTGTTAAGCTGCTAGTGTGAGATGTCTAAATTTTTTTTAAAGTAGGCACTTAGTATTATCAACTTTCCTTTTAGCACAACTTTTATTGTGTTCCATAAGTTTGGATATGTTGTGTGTTTATTTTCATTCATTTTGAAAATCCTTAACTTCTTCTTTTTAATTATTTCTGTCTTAACTAATTTTTCATTCAGTAGTAAGTGGCCCAGTTTCTATGCGTCTGTAAGCTTCCTGTGGTTATTGATAGCCAGCTTTACTCTGTAGTCTGATAGGATGCAGGGAGTTATTTTGATGCTCGCTTACCTGTTGAAACTTGCTTTGTGTGCAAGTCTCTGGTCAGTTTTGGAGAGAGTTCCGTGAGGTACAGGGAACAAGGTATATTCTTTTGCGTTTGGGTGAAGTGTTCTATAAACATGTTAGGTCCATTTCTTTTATAATGTCTGTTAGCTCCAGCATTTCTCTGTTTAGTTTTTGTGTGGTGTTCGCTATTGGTGAGAGGGGGTCCTAAATTTTGTACTCATTTTTCTCCCATGTCGTGTTTTCCTGGATTTCTTTAAGGGATTTCATTTTCCTTCACTGTTTGTGTTTTCTTGGACTTTGTTAAGGGAGCAACTTCTTGACTCTTTAAGGAGTCTTCATAGAGGCTGTTTTAAGATCTTTCTCTTCTGCTTCGCCTATGTTGGAATCTTTGGGGGTGGGACACTGTGGTAGAATAGCTGGTGTCTAGTGGAGCCATACTGTCCTGGCTGTTACTGATGATGTTTTGACAGAGGCATCTGGGTATCTGTGATTGGAATGATTATAGGTCTAGGTATTGTTGAGACCTACTCCTTTTGAATAATTACAGCCATTTTAAAAAATATATTTTATTAATTTATTCATATTACATCTCAATTGTTATCCCATCCCTTGTATCCTCCCATTCCTCCCTCCCTCCCATTTTCCCCTTATTACCTTCCCCTATGACTGTGACTGAGGGGGACCTCCTCCCCCTGTATATGCTCATAGGGTATCAAGCCTCTTCTTGGTAGCTTGTTATCCTTCCTCTGAATTATAGCCATTTTTATCTCAGGCACATCATCTCAGCTTGTTGCTGAGATGTTTTTATATTTGGCATATTCTATGGCCTTGCTACTCCTAGAAATGCCCCAACCATAAGTGCAGTTGGCCTTAACTATAAACTCTACTTGGGACCAATCAAATTAAAGGTCAGCTAGAACTGCTTTGTCTAATTAGCAAAAATAACTTGAGTCAGAGGTGACTACCATGTTCCACTGTTCCCCCTCCCTCTGCCCCCCATATGAGCTAATTGTGCTTTTTGCCTTTCTTAGCTGTCTTGAAAATATGTTGGTCATCACATTTGGCTCCCTAGTCCACTCTGTGTCCCTGACTGTGGTCAGTCTTATTGCATTCAATAAACCATCCATATCTAACTGAGAACAGTGTCTGAGCGGCTTGTGTGGCTTTCTCTGGACCCTAACAGGTATTTATACCTGATTTTGTCTTTGTTGGGTATGCGTTTTGATTTACGTTTCCTCCCTGGACTTTAAGAGAGTGTGGAGCCTGTATGTTGACTGGTAGGAATTTTTCTGTAGACCTGATAGGTGTGGCCACCGGGGGTTCCAGGCAAAATGTGTTTCTGGGTATTGGGAGCAGACACTTAGGAATGGAGAAAGGCTGGGGGTCTGAAAGAGTTCACAGGAGGGAGCAGAGCACAGTGTTGCACAGGATCTCCTTAGAATGTGGCTAGCCAGTGAAGAGAGGCCACCCCAGAAGGTCTGCTATAGAGTTCAGGATGGAGATGGGCAGAGGGGGGCAGGGGGTTGGATGTGGAGGAACAGAGGGAGAAATAAAGCTCTACAGTCAGCCTAGCTGGCTCCCTGACAGGAGGGGCCTGCGGGTTAGCATGGTTGGGGCTGGGATAAAGCAATAGCTGCAGGGAGGGGGCTTGGGAGGCCTTTTAGAGAGGAGGTGGGGGAAGGCGGCAGCAGGTGTTCTGTTGCAGAGCTGGTGATGAGACTGAGTGATTAAACCTGGGAGAACAGGAGAGGTGATGATTTGTCCATGTTCCTGACAGAATGGCAAATTTTCTTTATTCTTTTTTTTGTCTTCCTTTCTTTCATGTTTTTACATTTATTTTTGTGTTATGTGTGTGGATGTTTTCCTTGCATGTCTGTCTATGCAACCATGTACACTCAGTGCTGGCAAAGGCCAGAAGAGCTCCTCAGATGTTTTTGGAGTTACAGATGTTTTCAGAGTTACAGATGTTTTTAAGCCACTATGTAGGTGCTGGAAATCAAACCTGGGTCTTCTGGAAATACAGCCAGTGCTTTTAACCACTGAGCCATCTCTCTAGCTCTTTTGTGAATTTTTATATCCATAGTTTTTTTTTAAAACAACAAAAATGTTATTTTTTAAATTATCAAAAATAAAATTAAAAGGCACTCTAGGGAAAGTTGTATGTATATGTGAATATAACATCAAAATATATATTTTTTTGTTTTCTAATTATCCTTTTAAAGTCAATTTATGTGTAAATCTAAGTCTTAAGTCTGAGAGCAGGGCAAGGTGGCACATATCTGTTTTCCCAGTACAGGTACATCAGGAGTTCAAGGTCATCCTCTGCTGTCAGGACTTCAAAGCCAGCCCGGACTGCATGAAACTCTGTCTAGAAAGCAAAGGAGGCGGCCCTGGAAAATGGTTCCATGAGTGAAGTGGTTGTTTAAGGAGCATGAAGACTTAAGCATGGATACCAAGCACACACATAAAATGCCTACCATGACGATATGAGTCTGTCACTGTGGAGGAAGGGCGTAGAAGCGGGCAACCCGGGTACTTGCTAACCAGCCAGCCAGGTTGAGTGAGAGACTCTGTCTCAAAACATAAGATGACAAGAGAAGATACCAGAGAACAACCTCTGGCCTTCATACGTGCCTGAACACACACACACACACACACACACACACACACACACACACACACACA
>OU015752.1:3127364-3142856 GCA_907169655.1 Acomys percivali | reverse complement strand
AAAAAAAAAAAAAAAAAAAAAAAAAAAAAGATTCTGAACCTGAACCAATCCTTATCATATCTCATCTCTATCAACCTAAAAACATCTATCTAGACCTAAAAGCATCTTCCTGACTCCTAAACAGCTGAGCTTAATTGTAAAACTAAACTATCTGGTCTTCAACCCCATCAGAGACTTGAGAAGGAATACAAAATGATTACCTGAGTAAACAGGAAGTATATGCTTGCAGGCTCCAAAAAATAAAAACATGACAGAGACAGTTGGCTGCTTGAACAGCTACCCAAAACTCTCTATAGACATATTCTCCCTCCCTCTCCCTCCCTCTCTCTCTCTCTCTCTCTCTCTCTCTCTCTCTCTCTCTGTCTCTCTCTGTCTCTCTCTGTCTCTCTCTCTCTCTCTCTCTTTCTGTCTCTCTCTCTCTCCTCTCCTCTCCTTCTCTCCTGTACTAGTATTAGTACATAAAGCTATATAAAGGGATTGGGAGATGGTTCAGTCATTAAGTACTTACAGGACAAGCAGTAGGACCTGGGTCTGGGTCCAGCACGTATGTAAACAGCCAGATGCAGTGGCATGTGTCTATAACCACCATGCTAGGAGTCGGGTGGACACAGACAGACAGATCCCTTCTATCTACCCAAGTCAACGAGCTGCAGGGTCAGTGAGAGACCATGTCTCAAAAAGTAAGGTGGAAAAGAAATGAGAAAGACACTTGGCATTGACCATTGCACGCATGCCCACATCCACATGCACAAGGTACATATAGTACATACACAGACACACATATAAACTATATTAAAAACCTTTCTTCGCTGGGAATGGTGGCCTATGCCCGTGACCCCAGGATTGAGGAGGTGGGAGCAAGCAGACCAGTTCAAAGCCAGATACGTATATATATATATCACAACCCCTCTCTTGTATCCTTGACTCTAAAGCCAAACCTAAGTTGACACAGCTGCCGAGGTCTTCTGCTTGTTACGGCTGGAACTTGGCCTGCTTGCTCAAATACATTTTCATCAGCTTCCTGTTTTTGATGGTTTCCTTTGCTGCTTAAGCTTTTCCTGAACTCCTTTTCACAAGCTGGAAGCTCAGCTGGGTAGAGTCTTGCCCTGAGGTCGCAACTCCCCTTATTCCACATAGCATCAGGACTGTAAAGAAGATTTTATCTCTTTGAACACTGGACTCTCTTGTGCTCTCTTTCTCCTCAAACTGTACTTTTTTTTTTTTTCCCTCTCTCAGCTTGCTCCTTTTCATTACAGATCTGCGTAAGAGTGGCCGCGAATAACCACATGACACAGTCAGTACTAGGCTGTCTTGAAATTTCATATGCCAACACCATTAATCCAAAACTCTTCAATTCAGCCTTAGATAGATTTTTGGGGGGGTGGGGCAAGGCCATAAAGCAGCTACATTCTTCACCACCAATGCTCTCTAGGCCACTTACTAACATTCTTCTCCTCTGAAACCCCTTGAGGTGGCCTGTCAGAATCTGCATTGCTGCTAGCACCACTGTCTTCTATGCTCAGTGGCCCGTTAAACCCCACTTAACGTGTTCAACTGCTTTTCTAGTCCAAAGTCTCAGGCATTCCACCAACAAGCAGCATGGTCAGGCCTGTCACAGCAATAATGCAGCCTGGCACCAAGTGTTCCATTGCTGTGAAGAAACACTATGACCATGGGCAACTCTTATTAAGAAACATTTTATGGGCTGGAGAGATGGCCCAGTGGTTAAGAGCACCACCTGCTCTTCCAAAGGTCCTGAGTTCAATTCCCAGCAACCACATCACAACCATCTGTAATGTGATCTGATTCCCTCTACTGGCCTACAAGCAGACAACACTGTATACATAATAATAAATAAATCTTTAAAAAAAATTTTTAGGGCTGGAGAGATGGCTCAGCCATTAAAGGCTAGGCTCACAAACCAAAAATATAAGAAACATTTTAATTGAGGCTGGCTTAACAGTTTCTGAAGTTTAGGCCACTGTCATTATGGCAGGTGATAAATCTTATCAAAAGTTGCAAAATGAATGAGCTAATGCAAGACAAGTTAAAGTATATAAATGCAGGTTTATTGGGAGCAGTTCTCAGCTGCCTTGTGTGTGTGTGTGTGTGTGTGTGTGTGTGTGTGTGTGTGTGTGTGTGTGTAACATCACTTTCAAGCATGGGTGTTTCCTTCCACAAATTAATTTTACCTTCCTTTGGTCTGCCACGCCTGGACCTACGCTTTTCTTTATCTGATACTTGCTCTATACCAGCCTGGCCTTGAACTCTGATCTGCTTGCCTCTGTCTCCGGGATTAAAGGTGTATTTGTATTCTAGCTGGATCACACCGACCTAGAAGATTTTTGGATGTGATGTCTTGCCAGCTGTCACATAGACCTAGAAAATGTAAATAAAAAAAGAAGGCCGTCTTTTTCATACTTCCATAAATGGTATGTGCATAAAACAATAAAAGGACTTAAAATTTATTCAAATCTAAATATGAGTGAGGTGTCCTTGGTCACCTTGGTTTGAATGACATGTTTACTGGACAGGAGCCACCTGAGCTTCTAGAATCACAGAACTAAAGAGAGTTATAGAGCATTAACCAGCTACACTGTGGAGGCTTCCTGGACTACAGCAAAGGCTGGAGAATCTTCTGTAGAGCCCAGATGTTATATCATTCTTAACTTTAAGGTGAATGGAGCCTCAAGTTCTAGGCTTAATGATCCCACCCCAAAAGATTATCTGCTAAAAGAATGTTAGGTTAGGTATCAGTGCTGAGGTAGATGTCTTTTTTAAAAAAAAGAATTATTTGTGTATTATGCATGCAGTGTTCTGCCTGCATGTACACCTGCAGGTCAGAAGAGGGCACCAGATCTCATTATAGATGGTTGTGAGTCATCATGTGGTTGCTGGGAATTGAACCCAGGACCTTTGGAAGAGCAGCCAGTGCTCCTAACCTCTGAGCCATCTCTCCAGCCCAAAGTAGATGTCTATTAAAGGCCCCAAATAATTTTGGTTCTCATCTCTTCACAATAACAATATTCTAATCCCCCAAAGTTAAGCTATCGGCACAATCTTTAACGGAAAAAAAAAAAAAAAAAACCCAACTTCATCTGAGAATTGCAGCTCACTGTTATAATGTATATATTCATATTTGCTTTAAATATCTGTATTTTCCACTTATATAAGTATATGTCAATTTCTTTTGTCAAGGAAAACAGGACAGGTACAGGTCCTTAATTCCAGCACTTGGGAACGGGAAGTATGGATTAGGAATTCAAGGCCATCCTCACATACTTACAAAGTTTAGGGCCAGGCCAGCTTGGGATATGAGGGAATGTGTCTCTAAGGAAAACAGAAAGAAAAAAAGAAAGAAAGAAAGAAAGAAAGAAAGAAAGAAAGAAAGAAAGAAAAGAAAGAAAGGCTAATCAGTTCTGAATCCTTTATGTCCTGGTTTTAAGTGGCAATTGGTGGCAAGTTGATACAAACTCACTTTCAGGATAATCTTCCCAATGAATTTTGATTGCCTTGTCAACAGAACTGGGAGCTTTTGGGCTGTTTGTTTAAATAATAACAAAGCCGGAGTTTCGGTAAAGTGTCACCGATTTATACTGCAGCTATTTTTCCGTTGGTCAAATGAGCAAAGATTTTAATACTTGCTGGGCATTCGGACACCTAGCTGAGCATCTTCTAAATGCTAATTGTTCCGTATTGGAGAAAAATAATAGATGCAGCCGAAACAAACACCAGGGCTGTCTGTAAGTGTCCTGCACCTTTATAACCGCTCTTGGGAGTCCAAGGAGAACGCAAAAACCAGGAGCACAGGATTACTGGTTCTGGAGCGTTCTCCCAGGCGCTCAGCACCGCCCTGCAATCCGCGGAATGGCAATCCTAGAGATGGAAACTCCACTACTCCGCAGTTTCCAGAGGACTCTACAGAGCCGCTGCGGCGCGTGGTTGGCTGGCCTCCGGGCCTGCGCAGTGGCCGCCGCGGGGTTGGCGGCGTTGGGGGAGTCCCCGATCGGAGAGGGTAGTGGCTGGGTCATGTCGGCCCAGGGCGACTGTGAGTTTCTGGTGCAGCGAGCCCGGGAGCTAGTGCCCCAAGACCTGTGGGCAGCCAAGGCGTGGCTGATCACGGCCCGCAGCCTCTACCCTGCCGACTTCAACATCCAGGTGAGTCAGACCCCGCAGGTCTCCACGCGTGGGAGAGAGCGCTTGGCTGAGTCGGGTAGGTGGCCCTGGGAGCATCGCGCGGCCGCCCCTACCTCCCCACGTCCCTCCTACCAGGCTCCACAGCGCAGATAACCAACCTTCTGCCCACGGTCTGCAGAGACGGAGACCACACACTAGATTCTGGTGTTATTGGGCCTACACGGCACATCATCGCCACTAGGGCCCAGGCCATTCATTTATTGATCATTGTAACTGTCGTCTCTACAGTGTCTGTTACTTTTGAGACGTTATCTCAAGATCCCTGTCCTGAACTCTGGGCCGCCAGGAAATGCTTTGTGCTCAGGCTCTCCCTTTCACTTGGGGGTGCTTTGGGTGAAGGTCCACCGCTGAGCGGTGCTGCGGGTGGGCCGGGACTGGACCCACTTAAGACTGTAGAAGGTGTTGACTCTTGTCTGACTTGTTTCAGTATGAGATGTACATCATCGAACGGAACGCAGAGAGGACTGCCACTGCAGGGAGGCTGCTGTATGACATGTGAGTTAACTGTCTGGGATTCTTTCAGGAGCTTTTTTGTTTGTTTTGATTTCTGAAGGGGACTTGGTCATCCACGGTCCTGGGACCCAGAACTCAGGCCCTCTTAGTTTGCCTTCTGCAGAGATGATTTTTTTTTTTTTTTAATGCTTGCGTTTTAATCCCCAAATTTATCTTCAGTGGTTTATTTAAGAAACATACTACAACTACAAACATTAGACAGTAATCGACAGGATGAACTTTGAAATCTCTTCTAAAGCTGACGTAAGCTTCGTGCGTGCCTGTGTATCTGTACGCTAAGGTATCAATCCACTGGGGAGCTTAGGAAAGTGAGGTGGTTGTGCTCTCCAGAGCTTGCTTTCGTCTGTGCCTGGTTTATGGAGATGGATGTCATTCTTCACGCCCATGTAGCACTTCTTAGCCACTCCTTTCTTAGTGCATGTTTAACACTTGCTTCAAATTAGTGTTTGGAACATCAGTTGGTAAGTCTGTATCTGTATTTTGGTTTTTCTGTTTTGTAGCCGAGGGATATGTACATTTCATCATCTACCAAATTACTCTCTAAAAAGGATAGGCTAAATATCTATTTCCACAAGTGATATGTAATTATGCCAGTTTTCCATACTCTCCAACCTGTATGTGATATTCTCTCCCCCCCCCACAGACACACACACACACTCACACACACACAATGTTTTTTTCGCCTTTCTTTCTTTTGAGACAGAGGAATCTCACTTTTTAGGCAGGGTGGTTTTGTACTCAGACTCACATGCCCCTCCTGCCTTAGTGTCCTATGTAGCTGGGGCACAGGCTATACCACTACACCTGGCGTGTGTCCTGTGGAAAAAATGATACCTTACCATGTTGCTTCTTAAATTTGTGCCCCTCATACACCCAACAGTGTCAGGTCTCACTGCAGCTGTTCCCTTTGATTATCTGTGGCCTGTGATTTCCCTTTGTCTTGTTTTTGAAACTAGAGTATCACTTACTTTTTCTGTTTCTGTGACTGAAGAAAGCAACTTAGGAAGGAAGGGTGTACCCTGATTTGGGGTTTGAGGAAACAGTCCATCTTGGTGGAGGAGGAGGTGACTGGTCACATCACAGAGGGTGCATGAAGGATGGCTTTCAGCTCACTTTTGCTTTCTCTGGCTTTCTGAGATGAGGTCTCACGTATCCCAGATCGCTGTGGGTTCCGATTCAGTAAAGAAGCTGAGGCTGACCTTGAACTTCTGGTCCTCTTTCCCTAACCTCCCAAAGTCTTTTATTACAAGCATCCTCAGCCATATCTGGTTCATGGAGTATAGCGACGGAACCCAGGGCTTTGTGCATGATAAACAAGTGGTCTACCAACTGAGCTACATCTCCAGCCCCTCATTTACAAAAACTTCTCAAGATTTTTATAAGTACTATCAATTTTTTAACTAATAGATTATTTTTGTGAATTTATTTTTGCTTTATTTTGACATATATAATCATTCACCTAAAGAAAAAACAAAACTCTATAAACGCTAGTACTCTTACTTTTTTTGAATCTAACATCTTATTTTAATTCATTCATTTTAAAAACAGGTTTGTGAATTTCCCAGAGCAGCCGGTGGTGTGGAGAGAAATCAGTATCATAACCTCAGCACTGAGGAATGACTCACAGGATAAGCAAACCCAGTTTTTAAGGAGTGAGTACAGTAACAGCCTAATAGTTTATTAATGGTCACTTCTTATGTGTCATGTCTGTCACAGACACCTCAGTCACACCTGTCAGAGTGGTACTTACATTATGTTTTATTCCAGACAATGAAAGTCCACAGTGATGTCACTTGGTCCCTTCAGCATTTACTTAGAACGTTTTAAATGTTCCCATGGGACGGCACTCGGTCAATGAGATCAGGAGAATGAGTGTATTTTGAACACATTTTCCAATAACCAGAAAACATCTGTAGATAAACCAGATCATCACAACATAGGAGAGAATCTTCAAACTTCTGTGTGGGTTGCTATAGCCAATCAAAGACTCTGCAGATGGGTTTGGCCATTTCAACTTAAGCAAGTTCCTGCCTTTCCCTTAGGGTAGCTAGCTCGGTGCTGATGAAGCACACAGGCTGTTCTTGCCCCCTGGCTCATCAGGCCTCCAGCTGTTTCTTGATCATTCAGCAAACAGCTCATGCCAAATACTCTGGAGTTCAGAAACAGCTAGTTTGCAGGTGACTTCTGAGTGCTTACAGATTTATGTATGGAAAGTGACTTCCTCACCACTTTGAGGTTAGCATTTTCTTTATTGGGGGGCAGGGGTACTCTTTACAGGTAAAATGTTGTTTACAGGTTTATTTGAAACTCTTCCGGGCCGGGTCCAGTGTGAAATGTTGCTGAAGGTGACGGAACAATGCTTCAACACACTGGAACGATCAGAGATGTTGCTGTTGCTTCTGAGACGCTTTCCTGAGACGGTGGTGCAACATGGGGTAGGGCTGATTCTTCCCTTTCCTCTAAGAAAAGACTACAGTTGCTCATCAGTCCATTCCTCCGCACTCACTGCACATTTCTAGGCAGCATAGTCCTGTCAGCCTATGGAGTAGCCCCCCAGCTGTTAACAGTATGATTGTCGTCTACTGGGGTCCCTGGAGGGGAAGTGTTGTCACCTTTGCGTATCTTGACAGAGTGAAGGTTGGTCTCCAGTTTCTTAGAAAGTCTCCCCAGCTGTCATGTGCGCTCTTCCTCCACTGTTGTGCTTGACATTGTGATAACTCTTACTTAGCTTTGCTAGTTCGGAGGAGAAGGAGACCAGAGGACAGGGAGTTAGGTCGGGGAACTTGATCGTCTGGGCAGTGTCGCTGATGTCCTTGCATGTTTCTGGTCTTTAAAATAGAATTGTTTGTCCCTCTGATAAATAAGAGAACGCTGTTTCTTCCTGTAATTCTGATATCTTCTACTGTGCTAGTTTAAGTGATTTTTATTCTGAACCAGGTCGGCCTTGGGGAGGCACTGCTGGAAGCCGAGACCATTGAAGAACAAGAGTCCCCTGTTAACTGCTTTAGAAAGCTATTTGGTAAGAAGTATTGTATTTTGTATTATTTCTTAGGGGTAAGTAGAACACCTGGGATTGTCGTCTTAGGGGTAAGATCACGTATACAGCAAAGGAGCTCTTTTTATATCATGAAATTTAGTCCTGCTTTTGTTTTCTCAAGCTGCAGAGCATTTTAAGCAAACCTTAATTGTGTGTTTCATAGGATGTATATAGCATGTGTGTGCATTTGAAGCGTTGTCATGGACACCTGAGCCTCCTGTCAAGGCCAGCAGCCATGGTGTCAGGTTCACGGGCACGCTCCTCTCTGCCTCCCTGCACTGGTGTCCTTTTGTACAGCCCGTTCAAACAGGTGTACCTCAAGTGACTGCCCCCCCCCCCCCCATGTATTTTAGGTGCTACAGTCAATGAAGTGAAATGAGTTTGCTGTTTCTGTCAGAACCCTCGTGCAAACAAGCTGACCAGTGTGTTTTCTCCTTCAACAGTTTGCGATGTCCTTCCTCTAATAATCAACAACCACGACGTCCGCCTGCCTGCCAATCTGTTATATAAATACTTGAACAAAGCAGCCGAGTTTTACATCAGCTATGTCACTCGGTCCACACAGTTGGAAAATCAGCATCAAGGTATTTGGAGCATCCTGCAGCCCGACTCAGCCCAGCTTTGCTAAAACCAGTCAGAAGTCCCTTGTTGTAGCCGGTGTCCTCTGAATGTATTTCATAGTTGTTTTCCTAAAAGATTCTTCTAAGGAAGGAAAGTAAAGAATTAAGGTCTGAAATTTTATATAAAGCGAATATGCAAATTAAAAATAAACAACTTTGTGTCTGAAAGAAAAATATCTGAAAATTTTCTATACTCAATTCTACCCCTTAACTGAAATAGTCTGGTTGCTGAACATTCCACAGGTACCTTGAACATCACCCAAGTGCCATTGCTCAGAAGCCACTTCCTGCTTTAACCAGCCATCAATTGCAAGTCCTAGAGCAAAGCGAGCCAGATGTCTCACACACGTGCTGCTACCGATTTTACTGTGTGGACATACCATAGTTTTCAGACCATAAGTCGCACTTCCTCCCCAAAAGTGGGGAAGAAATTAGGGTGCACCTTATGGTCCAATTGCTGTTTTTACTGTTTTTCTTGTTTTACTGCTCTAAAAACTTGGTGCGTCTTATGGTCAGGTGCGTCTTATAGTCCAAAAAATATGGTAGGTATAGCAGGCTAGATGGTGTAGCCCACTCCTTGAGTCTGTGTGGAATAGCCTGTTCCCCCTCCAGTACAAAGCAGTCGGCTACAGGTGAAGGTAGCACATGGTGTTCGTGTATCTCAGCATTCCTAACCATAGAGGATGTACAGAGAACACTATGAGACAAAACTTGCAGCTGTTTGTGGCGCTTGCCTTGGGCAGAGCTTACAGGGCTAGAGTTTACTGAGTCTCGGGGGTTCAGAGGAAGAGGAGGCCTCAAGTCACCTCGTGTGTCTGTGGACTTTTAAACACAGTAGATCCAGCCTACACAAAATCTGTTAAAAGCTTTGTCTTCCTTTACTAATAAGCTAGTACTTTAACTTTAAACTTTTTGATTTAAAAAATGAAGCTTTTTGACTCCTTTTAACATTTTAACACACTGCTTAGCTGGAAAAATAGTGGTTTTTTTTTTTTTGTGTGTGTGTGTCTTTATAAGCTTGTTGCTAGGAAAAAATTTTCATGTTTTTGGTTTGAGTGAGGGGGACTTGGAGAGGAGTGGAAAGGGGAAATGATATAATTATATTTTAATTTAAAATTTAAGAATTAAGGAAAATAAAACCTAACACACACACATGAAAGAAAGAAAGAAAGAAAGAAAGAAAGAAAGGGAAAAGAAAGAGTCCCCTAAAGCTGTGCCCCTCAGTAACCAGCCCTACTTTTAAAAAACAACAACAAAGGCAAGAGTATACAGTTCTTATTCCTGAACTGTCTTCCGCCCCCAGGTCCCATCTTTAGCCCCATCCTGCCCGCAGGGCCTGTCTGGGCTCCTTCTGAAACGGTGCCTTTTGAGGACTGTGCCCTTGGTGCTTCGCTTGGTTGTTTTTGTCCCAGATTTCCCGCCAAACACCTTTGGGTGCTAGTATCTGCTTCCAGATGCTGTGGGGAGCCGCTGAGATGCTGTCCTGCGTTCTTCTGCAGCGTTGTCCCCTCTGTTACCTCTTCTGTGGCTCTTTGCTCCTGGGTGATCGGAACCTTGCACTTCCAGCATGACCTTAGAGACTGCAGCTGTGTAAGCAGTCGCACCATTGAGGGGACCCCTGTTAGGGCACTGTGCGATTGATGTGTCAGGGTCCCTGCTTACCCTTTTGAATGAAGATTTAGATGTTTGTCTTCTCTATCTAGTGCCACATAAATAAGTAATAATAACTGTAGCTTGTGAAGTTTTTGTTTGTTTAAGTCTATATATCCCTATGAGCCCTTTTTTCCTACTGTGATGTATTAGTGTCAGCTCTTTTGTCTTTTGAATGAATAGTCACATTTTTTCCTCTGTCAAATACTGCATAAATAATTCGTGATAGTAATTACTTTTTCTCTCATCTCAGGTGCACAAGATACGTCCGATTTAATGTCGCCTAGCAAACGTAGCTCTCAGAAGTACATAATAGAAGGACTGACTGAGAAATCATCCCAGATTGTGGACCCTTGGGAGAGGTTGTTTAAGATTCTGAATGTTGTTGGAATGAGATGCGAATGGCAGATGGATAAAGGAAGACGGTAATGAATACTTTATTTTCAGAATTGCTTATCAAGTCTTTTGGTTGTGTCATCTCAGAATCCTTGTAGAAAACAAAACTATTAAAAAAAATCAGTATCATACATAGATACACTTCTTTGGGGGAAAATTTTGTAACAGTCACCAATTATATAAGAGAAGAGGGTAATTTTTCATCTCATCCAAAGATTCGTAACTGAAGGATAGGTGCCTAAAATGGTATGGAGTGGGGCTGGGGTGCTTGCTCAATGGGTAAAGTGCTTGCTGCCCACATGTGAGGAACAGGATTCAAGCTGGGCAGGTGTGACAGCTGCCTGTAATCCCAGCAATAGGGAGGCAGAGACGGAAGTCCTGGGGCAAACTAGCCTGCTAGATGGGCTTGAATTGCCTTGTTCTGGGTTCTGTGACGGCTCTTTTCTCAATAAATGATGTGGAAAGTGATTAAGAAAGACTTGACATCAACTTCAGGTCTGCACATGTACATGCATTCACTGTGCTCTAGTAGTACCTATGCTCAGTGCTACACACAAGTATGCATCACACACACACACACACACACACACACACACACACACACACACACACACCAATGTAGTACAGGTGTAATGGTGCATAGCTTTAATCCCAGCCCTAGGAAAGCAGAGACAGGCAGATCTCTTGAGTTCAAGGCCAGAGTCTACAGAGTGAATTTCAGGGTAGCCAGGGCATTACAGAAAAACCCAGTCTCAAATGACTACTAGTAAGCAGCAGCAGCAGCACTTGTTTGTTTTTTCGAGACAGGGTTTCTCTGTGTAGCCTTGGCTGTCCTGGAATTCTATAAACCAGGCTGGCTTCAAACTCACAGAGATTTGCTCACCTCCTGAGTGCTGGCATTAAAGATGCTTGGCACCACCAGCGCTTGGGCTTGATCCTATGTTTAGTCATGCAGAGAAAAGAGAAGTTAACTTGACATGCTTCTGTCATGCAGTTGCCTTTGTTCATAGCTGCAGGTCAGAAGGGGAAATTTGCCACTCATGCAAACTAAAGAATAATGTGAATGAGCTGTCTCAGAAGAACCTCAAGTGTCTCACACAGTGATGAAAAGATGAGAAATAACAAATCCTCAGCATGGAGGAAAGCTAACATTAACTGTTGATAGCAATGTAAATTTGTCAGCTATTATGCAAAATAGTGTGGAGGGGGTCACAAGATCTCACAGTAGATCTGCCTTATGATCAGGTTGATCCAAAGAAAATTAGCATATCAGCGAGATCTGTATATTCATGTTTGTTGCTATATTATTCACAATAGCTACAATATGGAACCAATCTAGATGCCCATAAGTGGATTAAGAAAATGTGAGTGTGTGGTATGGAGTTACTACAATATTATTCAGCCATAGAGCATCATATCACACCATGTTTGGCAGAGTGGATGGGCCTAGGTGAGATAGTGAGGTAAGTCAGGCACAAAGTCACCATGTTCCCTCTCATACTGCAGATGCTATAGATGCCGCTTGGGATGTAGAATAGTGAGTGTGTGCGCCTGGGCGCGGCGGTGGGGAGGGAAGCAGGGAAGCGTTGCCTGACACTAGCCAACTACAGTTATTAACGAAAAAGGACTGCTGGTGCTCCCCAGAGCAGAAGGCGCATGATGATGGGACTCGAGAACTTGTGTGTGATGAGGAGGATTGACCCCACGTCCTTGCTAATACTGGGCCAGTTCTCCACTGCTGATCCGAAGCCATAGCCCTGTAATAGCTTGTTATAGATCTAATTTACATAATTTGAGTAGAGGAGCTTGAGGTTTCCAAAGTAAAGGTATGACATCAGAAACCTAATTACCCTATGGCCATGCCTGGCTGCATACACCTTTAATCCTAGCACTTAGGAGGCAGAGCAAGTAGATTTCTGTGAGTTCGAGGCCAGCCTAGTCTACAGAATGAGTTTCAGTCCAGCCAGGATAATAATCTAAACCCTGACTCAAAAAGAAACGTAATTACCCTGGTTTGATCTATATATGGTCCACATACATTAAAATGTTACACTTGGCAATTTGTGCTATATACTTTTTTTTTAATGTTTAAGGAGCTAGAAATATTAATTACCCTGATTTGATTATACTTTGTCATATTATCACAACATATCATATGAATTTGCACAGTTAACTTTTTGTTTTTGTTGGTTGTTTTGAGACAGGGTATCTCTGTATAACTTGTAGACCAGGCTGGCCTCGAACTCACAGAGATCTGCCTACCTCTGCCTCTCGAGTGCTGCTCCACCACAACTAGCTCTAAAATAATTTTTTAAGGGGCTGAAGCAATAGCCCTGGCTGCTCTCCCAGAGGACCTGGGTTCAATTCCGAGCACCCACATGGCAGCTCCAGGGGATTGGACACCGTCACATAGACATACGTGCAGGCAAAATACTATTGTATATAAAAGTAAAATAAATTATATAAAAAGTTATTTTTTAAAACTTTATTTTACTTACAACCATGAAAATTTAAGTACCCAGATACCTGCAGCTGCTTCCGGTAGTGTGGTGCCTTTCCAGAGCTTTCATTCGTTCTTTGGCTGACAGGCAGTAAGGTAAAACTTTTCCCTCCCCCTCAGAAGCTGTAGTGACATACTGCACCGGATGAAGGAGCTCTGCAGATACATGAACAACTTTGACAGCGAGGCTCACGCCAACTATAAAAACCAAGTGCTCTACTCCACAATGCTGGTGTTCTTCAAGAGTGCGTTCCAGTATGTCAGCAGCATACAGCCATCTCTCTTCCAAGGTTAGCTCACGGGTTCCTGTGGAAAGGCCAAAGCACTGCCTTAGTGCAGGTAGAAAAAAGACAAAAATATTTACAATGTGCCACTCGTACCATTGCTGTGAGATTAAGAAGTTGTAGGGTGCTGTCATATGCTCTTTGTCATTGGTGATTTTGTTTGGTTTAGAATGACTTACAGTTTTACATAAATATTTTTCATAAACTTCCTGCATTGAGACCTATAGTGGTCATATAAAACTAAATAGGGGTACTGATTGCTCTGTTTGCAAAGGAAATCAACACTTTGGAGACTGGCTGAGAAAGCAGAATCAGGAGTTTAGGGACAGCCTTGGCTACATGAATCCCTCTCTAAAAACAAAACAAAACAAAAAACAAAACAACAACAAACAAACAAACAAACCCCACAGCCCAGCACGGTGGTGCATGCCTATAATCCTAGCACTCTCAGGGGAGGTAGAAGCAGATGGATCTCTGTGAGTTCGAGACTAGCCTGGTCTACAAAGTGAGTGCAGGCCAACCAACACTACACAGAGAAACCCTGTCTCAAAAAAGAAACAAAAACAAAAGCAAAAACATTAAGGAAAAAAAAAACCCCGAAATGTAGGTTTTATAAAGAGCCCAATAGACAAAGATTTAAATAAACTATAATATATGTTGCATGTTGACTTAATGGTTTTTCGTATGTTCTGTTTTCCTTGGAGCATATATTTATGTCGTACATGTCACATTATAAGCACTTCAGTGTAGACCCATGTGGTCTTTTTCCTGTTTGTGTGTATGCTCTTGTTTCCTAGGCAGGGTCCCACTGGATACACTTGTTATAAGCTGTATTCTCACACGGCACTTGACCTACTTCCTGCTCATGTCTGCTACTCTTTTTCTTCCTGCATTTTTATTGTTCATGTGTCCTCCTTTGTGTAGGTCCTAACGCCCCAAGCCAGGTACCGCTGGTTCTCCTGGAAGATGTAGCCAATGTGTATGGCGATGTAGAAATGGATCGCAGCAAACACATACACAAGAAGAGGAAGCTAGCTGAGGGAAGAGAGAAAACCATGGTAACCCTTTCCACTTAATCGCTGACAGATCGCACATGTGTTGTTTGCTTGAGCTGACTCTTTGGGAAGTGTGATTTTGGAGCTAAAATAATACGACTGATGAAGTGATAGTACAGTTATGTGTAAGTTAGGTGCCTTCAGGGGAGGCAGTTTTGCCCCCTTCTATCTGCCTGCTTCATTTGACAATGTCTGAAGACATTTTTGGTTGTCACAGGTGTGGTTTTGCGAGGAAGGACTGCTAATTGTCATCTGGTGGTAGAGTCCAGGGATAGGGCCAAATATCTTACACCAAACAGAAGAGCCCAGCAGCCCCGGCGTGTCAAGGTCTGGGAACCCTTTATAAGCCGACCTGGGAACCGCTGGCTGCTGGAGTGGGATGCTATGGTGGATGTTGGCAGCCTGGGCAGCCCCACAAGATACAGGAAGGCTTTCCTCAAGCCTTAGAAGAGGTCTGCACTCAGCCTCACCGAACAGCTCACATGTGCCTGGGAGCTGACTGAGTGGCACTTCCGCTCTCAGGCACACATGTGCGCGCGCGCGCGTGTGTGTGTGTGTGTGTGTGTGTGTGTGTGTGTATCCCTTCAGCCGAGACTGTTGGACGGGAGCCTCCTCTCAGAGCTTTGATGCCCATATGTATTTCACACTGTGCTTCCCAAACTGTACTTCTCAGAGCTTCTTTGAAAGCTGTTTGGGATGGCATGTTGTCTTCCCCTCATATCGGCGTTCTTTCATAAGTCTGACCTAATTTGGAAGCAGAACTGTCTTTCATCGCTGCTTGCTATGGAACAGAACTCCAGTGACATAGGATGTCCAGCAGATAGATTTTGTGTGTGTGTGTTTCGTGAGGTAAAGAACTGCGGTAGAATAGATTCTCCAAGTATATGGAGCAACAGAGGACACTAAAGTCTAAAGGCGGGAAGGAAGGCTATTCAAAAGGAGGCACCTGGGACTGAAGAGATGGCTCAGTGGTTAATAGCACTTGCTGTTCTTCCAGAGGACCAGAATTCAGTTCCCACCACCTACATTAGGCACATCCCAACCATCTATAACTAGTGCCCGCAGGGGAATTCAACACTTCCGGCTTCTGAGAGCACCTGCACTCATGAGCACATACCACATGCCTATATACCACAAACACCTATACATAGTTAAAAGCAATGAGAGAGAGAGAGAGAGAGAGAGAGAGAGAGTGTGTGTGTGTGTGTGTGTGTGTGTGTGTGTGTGTGTGTGTGTGTGT
>OU015752.1:3105182-3122155 GCA_907169655.1 Acomys percivali | reverse complement strand
CTCTGGTCGTCACCGTCCTCCCCTCGTGTGCCCCTCTGGTCGTCACCATCTTCCTCTGGGGCCGTTTTGAGCTTTACCTGTTTCCACGTTGCTTGAAAAAAAACACTAATATATAGCTAATAATCTATATTTCCACCTAAGAAGTTAGAAACAGATGTGCAAGTTAAAGATAAAGGAAGTAGGAGAGAGAAATAATAACAATTTGAGCAGAGTCAGCACAGTAGAGAAAATGAGTGAAGTTGAGGTTACTTCTGTGAAAATATACATAAAGTTGATAAAATCCTAACAAGCTCAGTGCAGAAGATGATGGCCACAAATTACCAGTATCAGGAATGACAAGGCAGCACCACAGCGAGTCCTGGGTACAGTAAAAGAACAATAAATGGACAAGCTCTGAGCAGCTTTATGCCGAGGAAGTTCTCGATAAGCAAAACTTACAGAAAAACATGACAAAACATAAAATAGAAAAAAATCTATTGTGGCAAAAGAAAATTAAATTTGATATTTAAAAAAAAAACAACTTTGAATAAAGAAAATGTCAGGGCCAATGCTTTCACTGCAAATTTTATGAAGAACTTAAGAAGTGACACTAAAAGTTCTTTCAGAGAGTAGGACATAATGGTTCTGGATGCATTATTATTTTTTCATTTTTCCTTCTTTCTTTCTTTTTTTTTTTTTTTCTGAAGTGAGGACCAAAGACTCTCCACAGACTCCCATAATTCTTGGCCACGTATTTGCTTATGTAGAAAAGCCTCAGGGATCTCCTGAAAGCTACTGAAATTAATAAGTAAAATTTCTAAGGCATTTCAATGTGCAAAGCAGTTGTTTGTGCATGCTCATAAGCTCTTAGAAAATGAAAATGTTTGTTTACAGTTTAAATGACCTCAAAAAAACATCAAGTATTTAGACTGAAGACATAAGTTAATGAGAGATACAGAAATCCTCCATTCCAGATATTGAGAAACGTTTCTGAGAGAAAGAAAAATAGCCTTTGAAGTGATGCCACATGGTTGCCTATCAGAAGACCTGATCCCATTAAAGTCCTATTTCTCCTCCAAATGTACTCACAGATTTGATGTGATCCCAACCAAAACATCAGCAGGCGGTTTTTTGTTTTATTTTGTTTGTAAATAAAAATGAACAAACTGAGTGTAAACTTTGAAATTTTGTATATGGAAGTGCAGCTCAAAGTAGTGAAAAACATTTTGCAAAAGAAACCATTGTCAGCTGATCTCAAGATGTAGTGTGTAACTGTAATAAGTAAGACAGTAGAGGCAAAACACAGGCATGGGAAAAAAGAGCCTTAAGCCGACCAACAGATAGGGCAGAAGATTCTCAGTGAAGGCACCAAGGCAGCTGAGTGAGGAAAGACAGGCCTCTCAGCGTGCAGGCTGCAGGTACTCAGAGCACATTTGAAGCAGTCTGTCCCTCTGACCATCACCAAGTGGGTATCTCAAGATCAGAAACACATCTGGACAGCCGCCCTGGCTCAGCCCGATTGACTATGAACCTGTAACAGCTGCGGGGGTGTAGCATTGACATAGGTGTTGAATAGTGGAACTGAACAGAAAGCTGAGGACCAGGTCATAGTTCAGTTCAGTGGGTGTAAGAGGCAAAGGGTGACACACACACACACACACACACACACACACACACACACACACACACACCACCTTCAGGCTACCCGAAGATATTTTTAGTTTTAAATTTTATATGTGAGTTTTAGAAGAAATTATAAAAGAAAACCTTCATGCCTTCTAGCTACAGAAGGACTTGAGTTACAAAGAACACAGACCAAAATGTGGAGAGATTAAACTGTAAAATGCCACCAGGAGACTAGTCAGAACAAAAAGGTAAGTCACAGACTGACAAAAGATTGTGTGGCAACTAAAGCCAATCAAAATTTGGCTCCTAGAAGTTTCAAAAAGATCCTTCAGATCAATAAAAAAAATAGCCAACCAGCCTGTCCAAGGAAAAGAAAGAAAGAAAGTATGAGCTAGGAGGTCTACAAAAACAGCTCTGGATGGACATAAACCGTTTGAGAGGTGCCCAGCCTGTCGGTGGCATGAGCAATGGAGACTGACATAGTGAAGCACTCCGTGTTCTGCATAAAGCAGACTGCAAGAAGCAGGACTGCTGAGCACTGCGCCTGAGTGAGGGCGAAGGAGCACGCCTTCCCGGGGCTTCAGAAAGCGCGTAGATACCTAGCAGTCAGCACCGCCAGGACTGCTCACTACCCAGCCCTGTGCCTCATCCCAGCCATTACCCTAGAGCTGAGTCTTTGCCTCCTGGGTCATGAGTTCTAAACCCAAAGGCTCCTTTTTTGGTGGAATGGAATATTCTTGTACTTCAAGTATAAAGGATAAGTCCTGAAAATAAATCAATGTTTCATTTTAGGTATATAATGTGTTAAAGAGGATCCCCATGTGTAAAAAAGGCATTTATTTCTTGCCTCTCAAAAGAAGAAGATTTAAGATATAAAGAGCACAGATCATAAGGAAAAAGATTGAGATCTTGGTTTAAAAGTCATTGCTTAAGTTTTTCCTATAAGAATACATGAAGTCACGTGTAAATGTGTTTGATCAAACATTGTGTTTAATAGTTAAAACTTAGAAATCCCATGAACCAGCTGTGGTGTTTATGACTAGATGACTCCCTTGTATATGTGTATAAATAATAGAATACCGTGTAATCCTGGAAATTCTGCCTTAACACATGTGTTGTTGACAAATCTGAAACACAGAAGGGGGAATACAAAAGTTAGTTTGCAGAAGATACATATGTTATGTCGCCATTTGACATAGTAGACTGAAAACATGCCAGACATTTCTATGTGTTGTCTGTAAATACAAACGTTTGTAGCAGTAGCATGCAGACTGCATAGAAGTGACGGTCATCACACTCAGAATTGTGTCTATCCCTGGCACAGGAGAAGAGGATAAAATCAAAACAGTATAAGAAACTTCAACTGGTTTTGTGATAATTTATATTAAAATCTTTAAAAATCAAAGCCAGATCAGGCCCTGGAGATGTGGCTCAGTGGTTAAGAGCACTTGGCGCTCTTGTCGATGGCCTGGGCTAGATTCTCAGAACCTACATGGCAGTTTATAATTATCGTAGCTCCAGCTCCAGGGGATCCAACACCCTCTGTGACCCCTGCAGGCCCTGCACACATGTGGCACACACACACACACACACACACACACACACACACACACACGTGCAGACTAAATATGCACACTCAGGAGCTGAGTGACGAGCACATTGATTTTATAAGATTCCATCTACATAATATTCTACATATTTGAAATATTTTATAATAATTAGTTGATAGAGGAGGAAAGAAAATTGAGAAATGAAATTTAAAGACCAGAGACCAAAAATCAGTGTCCTCATCACAAAATTTGATTGTCCGCTGTGTCACAAATTCTGAGTGTTGTTGACCTTGTGGAGGGAGCATGTGGAACATTTGTATGTCAAGGCTGTTGTCTTTGATGGTATCATGCACTAACAGTCTGGCCTTGTGTTAGGTTTGGATCTGAAGCTTCTGCCCTGTACCAGTAAGGCTATCATGCCATACTGCCTGCACTTGATGCTAGCGTGCTTTAAGGTGAGCTTAAAGTGGGATTAGCAGGAAGCATACTTTCTTTGAAATATGTCCTGGTGAACTGGCATGAAGTCAGAGCTTGGTCACACTGTTTTGTGCTTACAAGGCAGGTGGGAAAAGCTTGTAAGATAGGAATTAACAAGTGTTTTCTTTAACTCAACTGCATTAGACAAAGGTGAAGAGGAAATAGGGCCCACCTTGAGAAGTGTATGGGTAATAAATAGTGAGGCAGACGGGCAAATTCCCTTACCCACTATGTCTGGTATACACAGGGAAAAATTTGATGTTGTATATGTCAGAATGTATTTACAGAATGTATAAATATTGGGGTCACCAATGTGTGAAGAGTTCATTGTTTTAGGCATGAGGGTCAGCAGCAGCAAAGGCCCAGTAGCCCCAGAAAGCTCCCAAGCCTCTTGAAGTCTCCACAACCCTTGGCTACAGTAGAGCCTTGGGGTGGGGGTGGGGTCCAGCTTTTCAGTGCAAAAGGCAACAGCACTGGTTATCATTTTACACAGTACTCTCACACTAAGCTAAGCACTAGGGCTGCTGTGAACCAAAGAAGCCCTCTGAAGTGTGAGTTTATGCAGCTGTCCATTTCAAGGCAAACCTTGGGCTTTTCTGTAGCTCACACTTGATTGCTTGCTGTCTTCCCTTTTTCCTAGCATCACCATCTCAAGCCCGTCAGTCATGGCTTCTTGCCTATCTTTCCACTCAGGGTTGTTCTTTAAAAGATATCTCTAAGGTTGAGGAGACGGCTCAGTTGGTAGAGTGCTTGCCCAGCACCCGTGAACTCTGGGTTCAATTCCTGACGGTACATAAACTGGGCATTGTGGTACATATCGATAATCTCAGCACTTCAGAGCTGGAAGAAGGAAGATCTGATCAAGAATGCCCTCAGCCATCTAACTAATGCAGGGCCAGCCTATGGTGCGTGGAACTCAGTCTCAAATGCAGGGCCAGCCTATGGTGCGTGGGACTCAGTCTCAAATAAACAGGACAGGAAAAGACAATAACAAAAAATTCCTGTTTATTCTCTTCATGGGTTAGGAATACTCAACCTTATTTATCCCTGAATCTCAAATTCAAAAACTCCCAGTTCACCTGTTCATGTCTAGTGTTGGTCTAAAGACTTGACAGCCCACTGTGCATAGCCCACCGAGGAGCCCTGGGGCTTCTGTAGAATCCAGCCTTCCTCTAAGGAAGAGTATGGTGTCCGGCAACAACAGTGTAGTGTAATGATTTATATAGTAATGATTTATAGCACATACTGAGAGATGGAGCCCCCTTTTAGGAGGTGGTATGACCTAGATTTTGTGGATTTATTTATTTTTTTCTATGTGAAACTTTGTCTTGCAGCTGAGAGCTTTTACGGACAACAGAGATGACATGGCCCTGGGCCATGTGATTGTACTGCTCCAACAGGAGTGGCCACGGGGAGAGAACCTTTTCCTGAAAGCCATCAGTAAGATTTGCCAGCAAGGAAATTTCCAGTATGAGAACTTCTTCAGCTATGTTACAAGTATCCTTCCTCTGGGTCGCTTCTGAATGGTTAGCTCAAGGCATCCTAGAGTATGAGCCATTCTCAGCACAGATTCTGCTTGTTCTATTTGTGGGGAAAGAAGGTAGTGAGGGATAGAAATGGCGCCGTGGCAGTTGCTTAGTAAAAGTCAAATGAAGTTTCAGAGATATGGTTCAAGGAATCAGGAGTGTCGACTACTGTTGCACTTCTAGCTGACTTCCAAAAAGGCAGCCAAGATGCCTACAATTAGAATAGCTTCTGGGTTCTAGAGTCAAGCACAGAGCAGTTGGCTTAGCATAGACTGTGGCCTCTGTAGTGTAGATCTTGGCCTTTATCTATGGAAAAAATGTCCCCTGTGACCTGGGACAGAGACTGCCCCTGGGATCGGTTGATAGCACTGGGCCTGCGCCATGTCAGCTGCCAAAGTTTACACTAATGAGGCAGAGTTGCTCTGTGAGACAGGCAGCACTCGACTTCACATGTTTGTAAGGGGAAGACAGCCTTGCACTGAGGGTACACCCCGATTTGCTTGTTTTCATTTCTTTAATATCATTCTTATAGTACACTCTCTCAAGTTGTAGGATGTGTACCCTGTATGTTCCCGTGCCCACCCGAGCATCCATTTAATTTTTTAAAAAATACTCTAATGAATGCTACATAACTTTCCCCCAGAAGAATGCAGCATCTACCATTTCATATGAAATCCTCTGGGTTCCTTTCTTGAAGCACCTGAAAGACCTTGTCTGCTGGGTAAAGAAATAATCTTGCATAGCTCATATTCTGTCAGCCAGACCATCTCTCTCCGTTCTGCCCATCTCTTTGAATTCTTACTAAGAAACTGCTCTTACAGCCCTGTAGAATCCGTTTCATTACCTCTGTGGGAAAACCACGTGCTAACAGCTTGGTGGGTCTGGGGCTTGAACAGATACACTCCATGCAAGATGTGGAGCCTCGCACTCCCGCTGAGCTGCACTGCTGGCCCTGCCTGGCAGACTCTGTGCAAGGAGGGGTTTATTTCCTAGGGCAGTTCAGTTAGTGTGAAACCCAGCATCACGCTGAGGAACTGACTACTGTTGTTAGTAGGGGTGCTAAGCAGGCTTCTTACCTGGTGAGAACTGTTTCACACCTGGGGGAGCAGGGCAGCGAGTTACCTGTTGGTTGACCTGACTGTGCCCCGCAGACATTGATATGCTGGAGGAATTTGCTTATTTAAGGACCCAGGAAGGAGGGAAGATTCATCTGGAGTTGCTCCCGAATCAAGGAATGCTGATCAAGTAAGCAGATCGTCCTTTGTTCTTCGAAGCCGAGTGCTCATCTTTCATGTGCTTGCATGACTTACTTGTAAATTTCTGTACCTTTCAGAAATTTAATGGAAAGGAATCCAAACCTGGTCTTCGTTTTCAAGGTCCACTTGATCCTTGGTGTCTTTTAAAGACATGAATTTCCTAGCTACATTTCTGGAAGGAAAAAAAAAAAGTTGCTTAAATTAGAACATTTTGTTACTTTTGAAACTTTTTACTAGACAGACATTTCTATATGTCATTTCCTTTCCAAAATGTAGTATTTATTTCTGATTAGACATACAGTGACTTTAACTGAAAGCAGCCATGCTTAGCATTATACTGGATTGAAGGGGAAACTGCAGGTCTTACTTATAAACTATGTCTTAAGCCCTTCTGAACTTCCCCATTGCTTGTGTATGCAAAGTGAATTAGCTGGTTCTAGTGCCACTAAAACATACCTGCCCCTACCCCAGTGATTGTGGAGGTACTCTCTCCATGTGTGCCCCTGAGCCCACAGTCTACTACAGAAAGCCCAGGTTGTCTCAGATGAAAATACCAAGTCAGTGGCCATCCATGATTTTTAAATAGCTCATAACCCGTGCTTTATCCCCAGTCCTCACTGCCGTTTGGCTAATAGACCCTCTCTGCTGTCAGTGCCGTGTGCAGTTTGCATACTTCCTTCTTCGCTTCCTGCATATTCAGTGTGCCTGTAAGTCAGAGTCAGTTACCCAGAGCAGGAGGAGTGCATTGCTGAGACTGGAAACCTCCTCCATCCCCCAGTTTTGGCAGGAGCAAGTTTTTTAGTCATTGAAAGCAGAAGTCCTTACTTTGCTCTGTCTTTGTAGATCTTAGGGGTGTTGGAGAAGAGAGGTAAGAAATGTTTGTGTTGGATTTCTGTAACTCAGGAATTTGGCCCATAGTGAGCATTCCTTCCTTATTGTGCCTTAGCAAGAGCAGGACCTGACAGAATCTGTCCTGAAGGACAGAAAGAAGACTAGGAGATCCTCTTCCCATCGTAAAAATGATGTCGTATGTCTTAAACCAAGACAAAACTGAGGGGATGCTTAGGAGGCGAGGAGGCCCTTTGCAGATCAGGTTGCCGGTCAGGATGCCCTAGCCTCCTCTCCCTTCTGCATTGACTCCTTTGATTCTGAAGCAGTCATGGGGGATATAGCTGCATGGTTCCAAGTGTCGTTAACCATGTGTGAGAATAGGTTGCTTCTGTATGTGGAAACCCAGGTAACCTGTTCTCTGTAGTGATTTCTAGGTCCTGTGAAATTGATCATACAAACATATCTTTAACAAAGCTTTTTAGTTCATAGAAAAACACACCATTCAAATTGTCATGTGATAAATGGCTGTAGAGCCAGGCTCTCCCTACAGGGAGCAATCCGCAGGGAATTGCTGCATGGCTGAGCGAGCGTCTGAGGCAATATGAAGGATGACTGAGCCCACAGTCCTCCACAGGCGAGCTCAGGCCTCGCTGTACTGAGCCTTTCTCCTCTGCCTGTATTTCCTTGCCTTGAAGAGTGTTAACCTGCAAATAGTCCCTAGGTCTTGGGATGTAAACTGAGGACATGTCAGTTGTCCAGATAATGTCACTGGAAGACATTGCTTGTCCAAGGAGGCATCCGTCCTGCTTTCCAAGGCTCTGCCACCTTGCTCAGCCTAACCATAGTTTCCTTGAACTTTCTGTAGAAGACAAGCCTCCTAAAAGAGCCTCGGTTGATTAGGACAGAGGACTAGGGATTGTTGACTAGTGGTCTGGCCTTGTAGGAATGCTCTTTGTGAGGGGGGTCTCACCATGAATTTGAAATCTGTAATTCAGATAATCTATACCTAAACAACACCGAGAGAATTAAACTGCCTAAGACAGAGCTTTGACTGACTGAGGTGTGCTTAGACTCTTGAATAAAACTATCTATATTCCTTTTCCCTTTGGGTTCAAACAAATTCTCTGAAGCCATTGCAGACCTTGTGGGTGGTCCCTCCAGATGAGTGGCAGAGATGTTGTGAGCAGTGTACCTCTCCTCCCCTTGGGGTAAGGTTGTGAGCCCGTCCTAGTTGTAGCATCTCGGATGCAAGCAGGTACAGTACGAACACCAGGCACCTAGTGCCAGACCAAAAGGAGGCATAACATTCTTCATTTGTTTTAGCTATGTTCTGATGTGTGTTAAATTAGAGAAATGTTTCTATGCTGATACCCACACTACCATAGCTGCATTAGACTGGATCAGGATGGGAAAAGATGCTCTCTGGGGTGATTACCAGCTAATGTGCTAAATCTTTATTCCAGAATGCTGCAAAACCACATGCCCCAGCTTTGGTTTTCCCCCAGATCTCAAACTCACCCCCCTTTCTTTATTGAAAACACTGCGAGCCCTCCTGAGTCCTCTCTGAAGGGCCACTCAGTACGGGGCTTCAGTTCTGCCAAAGATGGCTAGCCAGCATCTCCACGCTTATTTCTGGGACCAGCGTGGGCATGAGAAGAGTGAGCGAAGGAGGCTGGATTTTGAGTCAAACCTTCTCAAATGTTACCTGTCCCCACGGCCATCTCATCCCCCTCTTCCTCACTGATGCCTTTTTACTCCAAATCACAAGTGGGCAGAGCTCTGGGACCAGCAGCCAAGATGCCTCTAGACTGGCGCCAGCAGCAGGTGCGGTGGGGCCCTCAGCTTCTCCCAGTCCCCTGAAGACACACCACGGCCAGGGGCTCGTGGAGGTTAAAGTTTCTGTACAGTCCGCTTCCAGTCTCGTGTATCTTCTCCGGAGTGTTGTTTTTGCAGTGCAGGGTGAGCTGGTGTGGGTGTTTGAATGCTGCTGTTTGCTGTTTTTTAAAGGCCTTCTAGCCCTCCCATGGGGTTACTGCAGCAGGAATTCTTACCTGTGCTTCAGCCCAGCATACAGACTGCTGACAGGTACCAAGTGGAAAAACACCTGCTCATAGTGTGCTGTTCGTCAACATGTCCTCCCGCCCATGGTTTTCAGCTCTTTGTCCCTCGGTGCTCTTTTTCATGCTTTATTTATTTGTTTTTAATTTGTTCTGCATTCCTTGGCAAACCATCTGGTTGTAAATATTGTAACATTTTTTAATTTTTTCCCATGAGTTGCCAGTGTGTTTGTGTTAAATTTAAAAATCATTATGGATCTGGGGGGGCGGTAAACAAAGTTTGATAAAACTGTATTAGACAAAGTGAGTATTAGAGGAAGTGCTAAGCTGCAATTCTGTTTTGATAAAGTGCAAAGGTTTGGGTCATGAATATTTAAGGACATTGGCATACATGTACCACTAGTAAACGTTTATTGTGGGCTTCCATGTTAATGATCAGGACCTTTATGCTCTAATCAGACATTCACACAGTGTCTCCCTGCCTTAAAGCAGGCTGCTTTGTTTTAGACCTTACCCTTTCGAATTGACAATATCTAATAAGCTAAAATGATGCTAAATTTTTTTTTTTAGCTAGATTCTCCTGTTCTTAAACCATAAGATCTAGGTACAGTCATGTGCCACTTAACACCAGGGACACACCCATCATGCACTGTACTATTGTATGGATGTCATAGTGTGTACTTACTCAAGCCTGTCTGCCACAGACCCAGGCTGTAGGTACCAGTGCCGTCCATCATTGTGTGCAGAGCATGACTGTAATTGACATCATCCAGATGTACATAAAATCTCTGATGCATCTATAATTGAGTTGTGCTCCTGTTTCCACACCTCCTTGAAAACAGTCCCACTGGACCATATAACAAGTAGAGTAACATTTAATTGTGTCTTCAGTAGTTTTGGGGGAGAATTTGTACTTTGACGTATGGCCTGTAGATGCATGTAACTTATGCTCGGTCCAGTTTTGGATTGCAGCCCAGGGACTCAGATTAGAAGATTCTCAAGGCAAGCATAAGCAGTGTGCACCTCTGTGCCCAGCAGGACCCAGACTCTCAGAGACACCCAGCCGAGTTCGCCAGCCAGGCTTAACGTGTCCATGCAGAACTGAGTTCCCTCATAGCCCTGGTGTCTTCCTGCAAAGCCCTTTAAAGTGGCTGTGGGCAGTTGCACAGTGTTCTGTTTTCACTAGTCTAAACACGGCATCTTTTTGCTACTGCACTGAGGGGTTGGGACTCCTGCTCACTTTCTACATAACCATGTTTTTTAGACGCAGAAGCATTAACCGCGATGGCCACAGCCTGTTTTCTCACTACCCAAAAACCTTGTGACTTGCAGGAGAGTTAGGCAAGGGGTGAGGAACAGAGGTGGCTTCCGTTTGTCTGAAACTGTCACATTACCAAACTAGCAGCCAAAACTCCTCTGTTTGTGGTCAAGTCCACCGAGTTTTTCTGGACTCTTCTTTTCCTCTGTTCATTTTGTTGTCCTCACTTTCTGGGATTCTGTTTGTCCTTTCCCGTCCTAACGCACGGCTCTTGGGGCACAGTTAGACACCTCTTGGCTTTTGCTCCCACTAACGCACCCACAGACAGCAAACACCTGGTCAGCTCTACTCCTTTTAGACCCTTGATTGCACCTTTCCAACCTGTGGCGCGGTTCTGTCTCAGGGCCCCAGGGTCCCTGCTTTTCCTACAACAGTCTGGATGGACACAGCACTCAAAGGGGTCTGCCCTGGCCTGGCTCTGTGGGCTAGGCCTGCACGCAGGACCCCAGCAGCTGTGCTGATGCCTGAGCTTTTCTGGGCCTCCCAGCCATGGAGGGCCTGCCAGAGAGCTCCTTGGTGGGACATGCTGGGTCCTTAGTCCTACTGCTGTCTCTCTGGGGTCTGGGGCCAGGTCTCCCGCACAGTGAGGCCAGTGAGGGTGGAAGCTAAAGCCCCCAGGGCACTGCCTTGTGCGAGCTTCAGGAGTTCAGAGCCAAAGCAGGTGGCATTTCATTGACCATTTGACTGTGGAAAATGACCCAGTCTAGGGCAAGAAAGATGTCTGCGTAGCATTGAGCCTGAGAAGAACGGGCAGGTGCGGTTACCTGGTTGCAGCTTTTCTTTTTAAATTTGGTGTAAATGCGTGACTGCAGTTAGCTGTGAGGCAGGTGATTCCTACCCAGGTAACACTAGGCCTTGGTGCTGTTTCTGACCGAGGTCTCCTTCTGTTTCCCTGTTGCTGACCTCAGGCACCACACAGTCACTCGAGGCATCACCAAAGGCGTGAAGGAGGACTTCCGCCTGGCCATGGAGCGCCAGGTCTCCCGCTGTGGTGAGAACCTGATGGTGGTACTGCATCGCTTCTGCATTAATGAGAAGATCTTGCTTCTTCAGACCCTGACCTGACAGACCTCTGGGCCGCCGGCAGCTCGCTCAGCTGTGTGACTAGGGAAGACACAGCAGTGGCAAGTGCTGCCAGACCCGGGCTGATGACGAAGAAAACACCAAGTCCTGACTGCTTAAAAGTCGATCTCAAAAGTGTGGGAAGTTATTTCTATTTTTAAGACTTCAGGTTTTTTAGTTTGTATAAAGCAAGAGTCAGTACATTTTGTAAATAAAAATCCTACAATTTAAATTTAAAAAAAAAACCTTAATTTTAGTTTCAAGTAGGGTACATTTGTCTTTTATTTTCCTAAGCATACAGCAAGAGGGTAAAAATCCAACACAACTGAATGGAGGAATGAATTTTACCATATACTTAATTGATGGAATATGCCTACCATGACCTCAGCTGTGTTTTCAGTGTTGTACTTTGGTAAGTATTACATACCAAGATAACATTCGACCTTTCCTTTTATGCAAAATTGAACTTGAGCCTGTCCTGTCCCTGTTGAGAGTCCTCCGTAGGCATGGTGCTCCAGAGTCTGAAAAGCCGGGAGTAGTACAGGGAATCAGCAAAGGAGCAGGAGAGCCTCCTCCCTGCTGAGGCCTCAGAGTCACTGTGGCCAATGGGCTCTCCTTGGGCCTTTGGAGCCAGACAGCACTGCTTGGCAGTTAGCTGGCACCCCTGCCCTGCTCTGCTGTATCTGTCTGTGTGCGCACAGATGTTATTTTGTAGATGTTTTCAGAAAAAGAAAAGGCATTCTTCTATCTCCCACGGTCATTCTGGGTAGCCTTTGGGTTTTAACACAGCCTCCTGAGGCGTAGCCCTTAGGTGTAAGAATTTTCTTGCTAAATCAGCTGTCTCCCAATAGTGTCACCCAAAGGTCATTGTGTTTAAATTGGCCCTCTAACTTCATGTTAATTTAGTGTATCATACATTTAACAATGGCTGTTTTTGCAGGCTGTCGGTAGGGGTTCCTTTTTTATTATTATTATTTCATTTATTTATTTCCTGTTGAAAAGTCTTTAAGAGTCCCAGCAAGTACCTTTAAAATACAATGCTGGAGTATATGGCAGTAATCTGGGAGAAAAATAAAGTGATCTTATGATTTAAGTACCATTGCCCACATTCCATTAATAGAAAAGGATAAAAACGGGCCACCGTCACATAGTAGTTTAAAGGTTTAAAAGTTACATTCCTAATGGGATGCCAATTTAAGATCTGGGTGACTTGGCAGGGTCTTTCCTTTTGTCAAGGGGCAACCTTATGGGAAGTTACCCTGAGGTAACTGACTGATGAACAATATGCTGGTGGTTTAGCCAGAACTCCAAGTCAGCTAGCCAGCTGCCCAGAGCCATGCTTGCCATGGGAGGCATTCCCACATCACAGGAGCCCAAGTTAACTTTCCAGGGTGCAGTCCCTAGCTGCGTACTGCTGAGGCTTTGTTGTCTGCCCGGTTCTGCCGCTGTGCCCTCTGGGACGCTGCTTAGCCCAGTATGGGTGGAAATTTTTGTTACTGTTTTCTCGTCAAATTTGGAACTCAGGGTAATACTAAATACTATCTCAGTTCAGTGCTTTCAAGCAAAGGTAAAGGGAATTCGGTGTGTCTGGGTGACCTTTTCCACAGTCTGGCCCTGCCTCTCATCGAGTTCAAGCCCTCAAGTGGCTTTTCACCTGCCACATTTTTCTGTGACTCAGGATTCTGTTGGAGCGGCTCTTCTCTGGGAACTGGAAACCGCGGATGAGGGTTGCCCTGGAACTGACATCAGTTTACCACAAACCAGGTGAAAATTCACTTTGATAAGCCAAACTGCAGAAGCAGAGGTTAGCTTTTGAATGTCCTGGACTCACTGGGCAGTTAATTTAATTATAATAAAATAATTCTAACATTTGCTAGCTCTATTTCAGGCCGTATGTCATGGATGTCACATATATTTTCTCGTGTCGACACTGTGAGCCGGGTTGAATGAGTGGATGAAGGGTCTAGGTTAAGGTTCTCTCTCTGCACTGAGGTCATGCACTGGATTTCTGCTTCTAGTGTTGGACTGAGGCGCAGCCATTCTGATGGATTCTCTGGGAGCTCCCCATGTGGGTGTTGTGCTGTAGTACTTTAGGAATAGCTATCTCAAAGAGAAGGCTAGAGACTGTGGATGTTGTTTCCTGCCTGAAAAAGTTTGACAAGTGGGAGAAACACACACATACACACACACACACACACACACACACACACACACACACATCTCCATAGACTAGAAGCCTGAGTCAATGAGACTAAACAGACATTTAGAGATGGAACGCGAAGGGAGAGGTTGTTGGTGAGGCCTTCCAGAGACGGACAAGACCTGGAAGTACAAAGTCGATTTTATTAGACTGATGAGCATAAATCCTGTTGTATGCTCATAGGAAGAAGGCATTCAGGCAGATGGAAATATAACAACAAACACACAAGGGCCGGGCATATAACTTGGTAAAACCTTGCTTAGTGTGTTCAAAAGCCCTGGCTTTGATTCCTGGCACTGGAGGAAAGGTGATTGTAATCGATGTAAATTACAGTACATGTACAAAGATGGTATATAACAAAGCCTTTTAGTTGTCCAGTAAATGCATGCAAATGAGCTACTTATGAACAAGACAGGCTGCATTCCCACAGTCACTGAGTTAATAGCTCATGATCAGTGCATCGCTGTGGAGTCACGGTTAATCTTGGACCTCCCAGACCCCTCATTCTGCCTGATTTAGACTCAGGCAGCAGAGTTCAGCACCAGTCAAAGGAAACCAGTAACTGATTCACACATCTTCATGCAAGCTGTTTCATTTTTTGCCTCTTCCCAAGATGACTGACCATCTGTTCCTAATGGTGAAATTTCAAGTACCATAGTAGGGAATTTTCTAAACAGATTGGCACCTCCATGTGTCTACTACAGCCACACCTCACAGATGGAATCCAGCAGAATTGTCCTCAGCCCACTTTTAATCTACCTCCCCCCTTTTTTTATCCCATCCTTGTGAGTGCTATTTTCCCCCCTTCAGCACAGATTGCTCAGGTGGTTTCTTTTTTATCGCTTCTGCACACGCTGCTCCGGCTCTGGGTGTTTGTATCTTAGGGTGTTATAACAAAGGATGATGACCCGGGTGTCAAGAGCGAAGGCTGTTACCTCACAGTTGTAGAGGTACACATCCAATCTCGGGGTTGCGGCAGCCGCGGTCCCTTATTCCTTGCGTTGAAGCCTTTACCTTTGCCAAACACCTGGTGGCCAGGGCGCACTGAGCTCCAGCCTCTCCCTGGACCTCCTGCTGTCGCCTCCCGGGAGGACACCACTCACGCTCCATTATGTCCTCAACACATATTTTGAAGAGAAACAAGTGAGTAACACCGTTTCTTTACATGATCTTCATTACTTTGACAAAATACCTGATGAATAAAACTTAAGGGAGGCAAATTTATTTTTACTTAAAATTGGGGGGGCGGGTGGGGAGGTACAGTCTGTGGAGACAGGGAAGGCATGCAGGAGGAATGGGGAGCAGTAAACAGGAAGTGGGGCCTGGCTTTAAAACTCCACTTCCTCTGTGGGACTCCAAGTCTTAAGGCTTTACAACCTTCGCTAGCGCCGGTCCCCAACTTGTGGGGACCAGTGTTTAAACAACTTGAGCTTGTGGGGGAAATTTCACATTCAAACCACAACAGAATAAAAAGCTCCCCACCGCCTCACAAAGACATTTAAATTTTTTAGCACTATCTGAACTCTATAATTCTTCACATAAGACAGGCTACACAGGGGCAGGGACAAGAGCTTGCATTTAAGGAATTTATGCATTGAATATTTCTCTTGAATATACAACTTTAGGTGGCCTATCCATCACTTTAGACAAACATATATGAACTCACCAGAGTGGGAGGATATAAATTTAGACCGACATGTTAATCCTTTTCCCTCAAGGGCACCTCCAGGAAGTGAAGACAAAGGCAATGAAGTATTTCTAGTGTGATTAAAAGTCAAACCGTTATCTCGATATAGGGAGAGACTTCTTAGAAATTAATTGCTACCTTTGTTATAACATTTTTGGAATCTAAAAGCTCTTTCAATGCAATAAGAAAAGGAATGATGGTTTTAGTTGGCTTTTATTTGCCTTATAAATTGAAGCTTATACTTGAACACCTTTGGTTCATCTTTGTTAGCAACTAAGGAGGCAAAATTCTAATGGTTGAGTACAATTGTTAAAGATATTGGCTGGCAATTTATTGGGTATATAGTGATCAGTGGAAGAAATGAACAGTGAAAAAATTAAGAAAAATGCATTTGTTTCCTTGGGGTGGGGGTTGTTAGAAGTGGGCCAGTGATTAAGAAATGTGTTCAGTTTCTAAGTAGCAATAAACACCTCTGTGTAGCCTGTGCCCCCCATGGACGAGGGGCCTATAGTTGTTTGTGGTGTTGGGATGTGGCGGTGGGACAGGAGCCAGCAGAGACATTCCAGGTCATATCCACTGTCTGCTCCTCGGAGCATACTCTGACTCTCAGTAAGACTCCTTTATACCTCCAGGACCTGCCAGACTTGACTTTCCATAGAGCCCAGAGACAGTAAGAGGAGTGAGGCACACAAGTGGAGGCTATGTTGATGCCACTGAGGCCACCACCATGTTCCTTCCCAAAGGGGCAGGGTGTCCTTAGCACACATTACCTCAAGCACTGCAGTGCAATAACTGCAGAATTACCTTGAGACCCTCCCAGCACTCAAGCAGGGATAGCACTGGTCAGGAGTCTCATTCAAAATCCCAGTTCCTTATCACTCATCAGAAAACCAAAGGCAACGTGACATTTGGGGTCAGAGATGATGTGAGGGTCCTGAAAGCAATGGCATGCTATTACTGCTAAGTAAATAGAGCTATTGCATTATAATATAAAGCATTTATCATGCTATCTGATATAAGCATGAAAATTAGTATTTTAGAAGTTGTAGACATAGTCTACTCATAGTTGCCCCCCTCAAAAAAGGCATCACATTGTCACAACTGACTGTATAAGTGGTCAGAATTTATTTATTTTGTTATTGTTGATATTTTTATTTAGTATGTATATTTTGAGACGTAAGATTACTTTTTTAAATTATCAGATTACGTGTGGTGGTGCATGCCCTCAATCCTAGTACACCCAGGAGACACAAACTGTAAAGTCAAGACCAGTCTGGTTTGCATAACAAATGCCGGGTGAGGCAGGATTACACAGTGAAATCCTCAAAACAAAAAAAGTTTTAAATTGTATTTATTCGTGTGTGTGTGTGTGTGTGTGTGTGTGTGTGTGTGTGTGTGTGTGTG
>OU015752.1:3092191-3105172 GCA_907169655.1 Acomys percivali | reverse complement strand
TGTGTGTGTGTGTGTGTGTGTGTGTGTGTGTGTGTGTGTGTGTGTGTATGTACACAGGCTAGTGCTTGTGTCATGTGTGGATGTACACATGCTAGTGCATGTGTGGAGGTCAGAAAGCAACTTGCTGGAGTTGACTCTGTCCTTCCACTGTATGGGTCCCGGGGATTGAACTCAAACTGGCAAGCTTGGTGGTGGGCGCGTTCATGTGCTGAGCCTCCTCATTGGCACAAGATAAATTTCTGACTCGCCCTTTGAAAACTTTAACCTCCTTCTAGTTGAACGAGTAATTGGTTCCTAGTTCTTGAACTATGAAACTATTCCTACTCTCTAAGAAGTCTATGTATATAATCGAAAGCAAAAGCAAAACTGCAGAGACTGTGGCACATCTAAGGGAGCAGGCTCAGAAAAGAAAACACCTCCCACCCCTGAGGCCACCAATGAAACCTCAGAGCACGCTAATGAAACTGAAGAAAAACAGGGACTCTTCTTGGAGAAACGGACTCAGTGCTCCTCTCTCTAGCTCTTATGCTTAAGCCTATATTAAAATTAAGTCCTAACTCTGCTATAGTTTTCTAAAAAAGTAAGGAGATTAGATATAAGCAAAAAAGAAAAAGTAACAATGAATCGGAGGGTTGGTGTTTCTTCCTTCTGCCCATAATTGAAGAACCCGTTTATCAGGCTCACCTAAGGAGTTCACCCTCCGGGCCGTCTGTAATCCTAGGAGACATACAGACCTTAATTATATATAAATGTAACCTTCTAAGGTGTGCTAGCCTATCTGTATGAGCATTTCAAGCAATATTCGCAGCTCACACATTCAGTTTCTTCTGCAGGAAATAAAGATGACATCATTACAAACGTGGTGAGGGTTTCTACAAAAGCAAAGAGCTGTTTATATCATACTACAAGTAAGTGCCTTGGCGTGTCAACTTATTTCTACTGTTTTAATAGCCTCAAAGAATTGCAAGTTTCCTGAAACACTATTTTTTCTTTCTCGTAATATCCCTTATTCAAGAAAGAAATTAATCATATGGAAAAACCTAAATCCTTGATGTTGCCATTTCTACCTCTGATTTTCTTAGACTTGAGAATTTCCAACACATGAGTTTTTAAAGTAAACTTACAGTATTAAAAGCTGTGTACACCATGAGTCCGTGACACAATGGATTTTCAAATTTAACCCAAATTAAACCCAATTCAGTGTTGACAGTGTTGACAAAATTGGTTCCAACTTCCTGAATTTCTGATCAATCTAAGTTTAGCCTATAATATCATTTATATTATATATTTGAAAATATTTCTTATGTGAATGGCGTGGTGATAAATCTTTGGTGCTTCCAGGGCCTGTGCTGCTTTTCCTCGGCTGTGCCATTACAGTACAAAGGTGCCAGAGACAAGAGCTAAACTCCCATGTGAATTATCCTGCTTTGTTTATCTACAAAGTTTGTTCGCATCTCAAAATTCACAGCTCTCTATACTCAAGGTATCCTCATTTCCCACAAGGTACAGGACAGTTCATTTTGAACAAAAAGAAGCACTTCTCCTTTAGGCATTTGGTCTATTCTACTTTAAAACTCTATTTCTGTTCCTCGTTTTGTGAGGGCTATTGAGCTTTACAACAGAAATAATTCCCCAGGCACTATTCTGGGAAGCCTATTTTTCAGTACTAGTTAAAAATAGCAAGGCAGATTTTATTTAACTCTGTTGCAGTATGGAGGAGATTGTATGAGGAGATGCAGTATGAGTGGAGATTCGTAGCCACTGGGCAGCTGAGGAAGCTCTGGAACTTCGAGGAAGTTGGGCCAGGTGTGAGGGCTTGAGGTACCTGGCCAAAGGAAGCCAATTACATGCTAAGTGTGGTGAGGCGGAGGTTAGCTGGGGAGGGGTAGATAGTAGAAGACTGGTTTCTCGAAATTCTTTTTAGAAACTGGACTCAGCACACTAAGGCAGAGGCCTAGTGGACACAACGGGGCCCAAGGGACACTGACGAATGTGTGGCCAAGAAATTAACACAGCTGATTCTTGCCAGTGAATGTGATTGTTGGGTAACACATTGTTTTTGACCTGTTATGTCACTGTGACAAAATGTCTGACAAGCCACTTAAAGGAATAAAGATTTATTGTGGCTCCTGACTGCAGAGCATCCAGTGTGTCAAGGAAGGCATGGAGGAGAGGCTCGGGCCACTTATGCCATACCAGGAAGCAGGGAGTGAGGGAGCAAGCAGCCAGGGTAATACTCCCCTGAGGGCTTTATCAGAAAGTAGGTGGCTGCAACTGTGTGATTGACTCTGGGGTCTCAAGTCCGTCCCATTAGTCTATGGGGCCACATTAGTGCTAGTACTTAGTACTGTAGTATTTTGGCTGCTGTGGCTCCGAGATTAAAGTCTGAGATCAGGTGTGTGGTGCCTATAACATCCCTCTTTCTGTAAGAATTGCTTTGGGCATTCAGAACTTCTGTACTTCCTATGGATTTTAGGATGTTTTTTTTTTCTCAATCTGAGAAGAATGTCACTGGAATTCTAATGGAGATTACACCGCTTGCTTTCAGTCCGTTGCTTTCTATGGACAAGCGTTCCAAGCCTCTTTTATAATCCTGTTCTAGGAGGGACAGCTGCCTGCCACATGTCAGAGAGTGATGAGTTTGTCTCTGGGGACATTAAGTGGCCAAGAGAAAAGACAGGTCATTCGTCCCTAGGAGTTCTTTAATACAAAAAGCCTATGAGTGATTGGTCAAAAGCAGGCATATGTGAAAACAGCCAGAAAACAGGAAAACAGCCAGAACGGGCGAGAAGTAATTCACCTGCAGAAAGAAACAAGGAGCTGCGGGGGGGAGAAAGGTGTTAAACGAGTGTCACCATATGCCGTTGGTTATTCTCAGTTTTTAAACATGCTCTTGTTTTGTTTTTAGTTAAAACTTACTATCTAAATACCCTGTACTTGCCCTTGAAGTAAAAATTCAAGATGTTGCCAGCAGGTGGCACTATCCTCTACTCAGAGCAGGAACAGGCTGGCTTTTAGCCACTCCCTGTCGGTCCTTGTATAGTGGCTTAATCTTTAGTGAGAAAATTCTTTGTTTCTGCAGAGTATACGGAACCACAAATTAATGTGGTCACAAATACTGACCACACTAAACTGAAATCATCAAGTTCTCTGATATGGTCCATTTTTTCCTTGGGTGTTTGTTTTGTAAAGCAGAGGTGAATTTGTTAACTTCTCTTTCCCAGAAATCCCTGCCTGTAGGGTGGACCAGCACATGTCCATAGAAGCAGCTCACTTATTTACTGACTTCTGAGAGTTTGTTTAAAAGTACATCAGTTTGAAACCACAGCGGTACTGGTGATCAGAATTGGATAGACACTGGTCTAAGGAAAAAGGGACCGAGTGGGTTTGTCTCTGATCCCATTGACACTCAATGATAGGACCCCCTAATCTGTTCCGTTTCTGTGCATGTGTGTGCGTGTACATGCATGCGTGTGTGCGTGTGTGTGTGTGTGTGTGTGTGTGTGTGTGTGTGTTTGTACATGGTTTTTGTGTTTATGTGCACATGCATGTGAAAACCAGAGGTTAATATCAGGTGTCTTCCTCAATCCAGCACCATCCTATTTTTACTTTGAGACAAAATCTCTCACTGAACCCAGAACTTGCTGCTTTGACTGCACTGGCTGGCCAGCACAAGCCCCAGGGATCCTCCTGCCTCTGCCTTCGGTGTACTGGAGATGCAGGCACACTCAGCTTTACATGGGTTACCAGGGATCAAACTCAGGTACCAGGAACCATCTCCTCAGCCCCTTTTTTCTTTGAGTCTGGATCTTGCAGCAACACTAGCAGTGAGTTTCTGCACGGTGGCTCCTAAACGCTATTCACCTACAATGACCTTATCAATTCCTGTCCTGTTTTGCCCCTGAAATCTTCAAGTCTTCCCCCACTCTCTCCCTCCTCCTGTCCCCCTTCTCTCTACCCCTGCCCACACTTATTCCTCCAGTCATAGCATCTCCGTGCCTCACTAAGCCTTCACCACACCCTCCACCCACCCCTGACAGCTTTCCCATTACCTCCCTTGCACCCACTTACATCAGTTTCTTTGTCGCCCCCACTCCTGACTTCAATTAGCAAACTGCTTTTTCCAGATGGTATAGTTCTGCAGGAGCGCCTCTCTCTATGTGTGGGAAACTGTGTGCCTTGGTCTTGTTCTATGGATGAGGAACTGGGTGAAGATTCTTATATGCCTTTCTATTGGTGAACCCTCCAAACCAGAGGATACATTCTCTTTATTATCATGTGGCACTTTCTGGGGATTTAGTGGCAGTATTTCTTCTCCTACAGAGAGAATACACAATAGGACACTGAAAACAGGAAAAGTCTAGACGAATGAGTGTTCCGTTAATACAGTGTGCACACCAGACATTTGATGGGTATAGAAACCAAAAGAAACTGAAGCTGGCTTTGATTTTCTGATTTTAAGCAATTTGGCATTACTGAATGGCAGAGGTCTGTCTTGCTCTCGTTTTAAGTAAGACATGGAAGTGATGAGTCCTGGCAGAAAAGCCCCCACTGGGATTTGAAGGTGAAAGAGTAGATACTCCTGAGATCAAGGGTCTCCCTGCTGTTCCCACAGCACAGTGCTTCACCTCAAGCTCAACTTCTTTCTCTATAAAAGAGACACCATACTATCCATGCTGGGTGCCCTCATGCTGCACGGCTTCCTTGTCTGTTGTCACGTTTCTAATTTTATCAAACTGGTCTTACAGTTCTGTTAGGAAGGTTCATAATAGAAAGCAGAAGGAAAGGGGCATTTGCTCAGTGGCTGACAGGTTATGATAAGTAAGTTTAAGCGCATCGTTTGTACCAATGGAATGGATTTCAGGGGTCCATAACATGATAGAAAATATTAGAACTTCATTGACCTTTTCCCTGCCATTGACTGGAATCTGCATCCCAAGGGGATTGGTCCATAGGATTATTTGGAATTATGTTCCTTCTCCTGTCATGATTGGTGGCGTGATTAAGTCGTTCCCCAGCAAAGGGGCATTTATTGAGGCTAAAAACAAACATGAAACAAAATCCATGGTAGGCTGGTGAGATGGCATGGAAGCTAAAAGGGCTTGCTGCACATAGCTGGTGGCCTAAGTTTGATCAATGGGAAGAGCCAGGTTAGAGCCTGCCCAGCCTTTCTCCTGCCTGCCCAGAGACACAGCCAGCAGAGCTCCATAATCCCACCTCTGGAAGAGACCTGCCAGCTCCAGGAAAAGCCAGGTAAGAGGGTGCCCAGCTTTCCTCCTGCCTGCCAGGGTACACAGCCCACAGGGTTCCCTTTGGAGGAAGCCTGCTGGCCCCAGGATCATTCAGGCCTTCGGGACTATGGGAATAGCCAGGATCGAGCCTGCCCAGCCTTTCTTTTGCCTGGCTGGGACACAGCTAGGAGAAGAACATCCAGAGGGATATCAGTTAGGTCCATTTGATGCATGACACATGTTAGTTTTATTATTTCTGTTTAGTTTCTGTCTTAATGATCTGTCCATTGGTGAGAGTGGGGTGTTGAAGTCTCACACTACCAATGTATGATTTAAGCTTTAATAATGTTTCTTTCATGAATGGGACTGCTCTTGCATTTGGGACATAGATGTTCAGAATTGAGATGTCGTCTTGGTGGATTTTTCCTTTGATGAGCATGGAAAAGAAAAAAACAACATGATCTCGTATCAGATGCAGAAAAAGCCTTTGACAAAATCCAATTCCTCCTCATGATAAAAAGCCTTGGGGAGCTCAAGGATACAAGGCCCACACCTAAGCAGAATAAAGACAATATACAGCAAGCAGATAGCCAACATCAAATTAAATGGAGGGAAACTCAAAGCAATTCCACTAAAACAAGGGACAAAACAAGGATGCCACTCTCTCCAGATCTCTTCTATATAGTACTTGAAGTTCTAGCTAGAGCAATTAGACAACTAAAGGCGATCAAAGGGATACAAATTGGAAAGGAAGAAGTTAAAGTGTAGTTATTTGCAGCTGATATTATTATATACATAAGTGACCTCCAAAATTCTACCAGAGAACTCCTACAACAGATATCTAGCAAAGTGGATGGATACAAAGTTAATGCAAAACACGCAAAAAAATCAGTACCCCTTCTGTATACAAAAAATAGGCTGAGAAAGCAATTAGTGAAACAACACCCTTTACAATAGCCACAAATCTTGGTGTAACTCTAATGAAGAAAGTCAACAATCTGTATTACAAGAACTTCAAGTCTCTGGAGAAAGAAATTGAAGAAGATATCAGAAAATATAAAAATCTCCCATGCTCTTGAATCAGTATGATTAACATAGTAAAAATGGCCATATTATCAAAGCAATCTATATATTCAATGCAATTCCCATCAAAATATCAACATAATTCCTCAGAGACCTTGAAAGAACAATTTTCAACTTCATATGGAAAAACAAAAACCCAGAATAGCTAAAACAATCCTATACAATAAAAGAACTTCTAGAGGTATCTCCATCCCTGACTTCAAGCTATGCTACAGAGCAATAGTAATAAAAAATGGCATGGTACTGGCATAGAAACAAACTGATTGTTCAGTGGAATAAAAATCAAAGACCCAGAAAAAAGCCCACACACCTACGGACACTTGATTTTTGACAAAGAAGCCAAAGTCATACAGTGGAAAAAAAGAAAACATTTTTAACAAACAATGCTTGTCTAACTGGATATCTTCATGTAGGAAAATGCAAATCCATATTTATCACCCTGCACAAAACTAAAGTCCAAGTGGATCAAAGACCTCAGCTTAAAACCAGATACACTAAGTCTTTTAGAAGAGAAAGTGGGAATCAGCCTTGAGCTCATTGGCACAGGAGACAACTTTCTGAACAAAACACCAACAGCTAGGCTCTAAGATCAATAATTAATAAATGAGACTTCATGAAACTGAAAAGCTTCTGTAAGGCAAAGGATATTGTCAACAGAACAAAATGACAGCCTGCAGACTAGGAAAAGATCTTCACCACCCCTACATCTGACAAAGGGCTAATATCCAAAATATATAAAGAACTCAATAAATTAAGCACCAACAAACCAAGTAACCTATTTTTAAAATGAGGTACAGAGCTAAACAGAGAATTCTCAACAGAGGAATCTTGAATGGCTGAGAAGCACTTAAAGAAATGCTCAATGTCATTAGTCATCAGAGAAATGCAAATCGAAATGACTCTGAGATTCCATCTTACACCAGTCAGAATGGCTAAAATTAAAAACTCAAGTGATAGCACATGCTGGCAAGGATGTGGAGCAAGGGGAACACTCTTCCATTCCTGGTGGGAATGCAGACTTGCACAACCACTTTGGAAATTAATCTGGTGCTTTCCTCAGAAAATTGGGAATAGCTCTGCCTATTCTACTATACTATTCCTGGCCATGTACCCAAATAATGCTCCACCACACAATAAGGACACTTGCTCAGCTATGTTCATAACAGCTTTATTCTTAATAGCCAGAAACTGGGACCAACCCAGATGTTCCTCAACCAAACGATGGATAAAGAAACTGTGGTACAAGTCTGTATTACACTACTTACAAACACTCTTTAAATCTGGTCTTACATGACTGCATTTTCTACCCCTACCCCAGATTTGTTGTGGTTGTGATAAAAAGACATGTTCAAGGTGTGTAGTGTGCTGATTTTATATATGTACACATAAGTAAAACTATCATCACCTTCAAATTGATATGAAACCTAGTTTTCATTGTGTGTGTATATTAAAGATATGTAGAAATCTCTTCATAAATTTCAAGTGTATAATACAGTATTCCTAACTGCACTTACTATATGTCCAGAACTTATTACGTAGCTCAAAGTTTGAGCCCTTTAACAATTCCCCACCATCTGCTCTCATACACTCCGAGGACTCCCTTTTCCTTCCTATTCTTTTTTTTATGAGTTCAACATTTTAAAATTACACACACAGGTGATATCATTATGGTATTTGGTTTGTTCCACTTGGTGTAATGTCCTTATGGTTTATCCAGTTCTCATAATGACAAGATTTTATTGTTATGTTGTTGAATTATGACTAAGAGTTTCTTATACATTTTATAAACATCAAAATACCTCTATAAGAGAAAGTTGGCTACTGACAGTATACCTGTTGTTACTTCCTTCTAGGTGGTTTTTAAGAAATATAAAACTTGTGTATATAAACTTTTTCTCATGGGAATCTATGTGAATAAAAGTTTCTGGCATGACCACTGAACATAAAATTTTTTCTCATAACTTAAATCTGTTTAAATAGTCATTGCCATTAGATACATTTTATTGCTCTTTGTTACCAGAAGGTTTTTGTCAAAGTCATATTTAAATGTCATTCAAAGAGCATAAATATTTCTGGAAAAAAAGTTAGTTCATCTTGTTCATGTTAAACATTAATACCATACAACAATATGTACCAGATTTGTTTCAATGATAAAATAAAGAAAACACTTTACTATTGTACTGAGGGGGAAAAAAAAGAAAGAAACTGTGGTACATTTACACGATGGACAATTACTCAGCTATTAAAAACAAGGAAATCATGAAATTTGTAGGCCAATGGATGGAACTAAAAAAGATCATTCTGAGTGAAGTAATCCAGGCCCAGAAAGATGCACATGGTATGTAATCATTTATAAGCAGATATTAGCCATATATTATAAGACAACCATACTACAGTTCACAGATGCAAGGAAGCTAAGTAACAAGGGCCCAAGGGCGGATTTTGACTCTCACTCAGGAAGGAAAATAGAACAGTCAGAGGAAATGGTTGAAGAGAAGGAACAGGATAGGCAAGGGAGTGCTGAGGGAAATTATGCTGGGGATCAAATGTGAAGAGGGGCAGGGGTGGGAGGAGAGAAGGCTTGCAGATAGATGAGAAACTGTGGGCAGGGTCATCTCTGAGACAAGCTGGGGACCTACAATAGGGTACATTCCTGGGAGGATACGGGGTGACTCTAGCTGAGACCCCAAGGGCCATGGAGACTGAAGAGGACACCCGCTAACCAGGCAGGATTCCTGGTGGAGGGAACAGAACACCAACCCACGCACAAAAACTTTGACCCAAAATTTACCCGGCCTACAAGATGTGCGGGAATAAAGATAGAGCAGAGATTGAAGGAAGAGCTAACTAATGCCTGGCCTAACCTGAGACCAAGGGAGAGAGCCAACCCCTGATACTATTAACCCTCTTCTGTGCTTGAAGATGGGGTCCTAGCATAGCTGTCCTCTGAGAGGCTCCTCCTAACAATGGATTGAAACAGAAACTGAGACCGATGGCCAACCACTGAGTGGAGCACAGGGAGTGTTGTGGAAGAGGGCGAGGAAGGATAGAAGGAGCTGGAGGGGACAGGAATACCATATGAAGACCAACAGAGTCAGCTAACCTGGGCCCGGGATAGGCAGCATAGGGAGACTGAAGCATTAACACGGGACCATGCATGTGCTAGATCTAAGCCCCCTACACATATGTACCAGATGGGCAGCTTAGTCTTCATGTGGGTCCCCTAGTAAGGGGACTGGGGGCTGTCTCTGACTAGGACTCTGCTGCCTGCTTTTTGATCACTTCCCCCTGGCAGGGCTGCCTTGCCAGGCCAATGTAGAAGAGGATGCGCTCAGTCCTGATGTGCCTTACTGTGCTGGGGTGGGTGGGTAGGCAAGGCTCCCCTTTTCTGAGGAGTAGGGGAGAGGGTAAGGGAAAAGAGGGAGGGAAGGAGGGTGGGTCTGGGAGAAATGGAGGGAGGGGTTATGATTGGAATGTAAAGTGAATTAATTAATTATAAAATAATACTGGAAATGGAGACGTGGGACAGAGTTTCTAACACTGGAGCTAACATAGCCCGTCACACCAGGCAGGTCTATGCCAGCAAGTGTTTACACTTTCTTGTTTCTTTCATTCAACAGAATAAAATATTTTGGGTAAAAATTGTCTTGGTAATACCAATATTGTGTGCTACAGGATTAAAGTAAAGTTATCATATATTCATTCTTTCAACATACTCACTGAGAGTCTACTATGAGTGTGTCAGGAGTCCAGACTCAGGCAGGACCTTATGATCTGGGGAGAGGAGATAATCAGTTGATGAGTTGATTAATCAATAAGCAAGCTGATGAGGAAAAATGCAGAGAGTGTGAGTAAACGCAGATTCATCATGACTAGAAGCTATTTTATTTATGTGGGTGTTTCAGAACACACTTCCATCCTGAATTAGAGGTACAAATGCTCTCAAGCCCAGCCAAACCTACAGCTGCAGACAAGACCATTCAGCCCTGAGCAAGTCTACAAAAGAGGGCAGATGCAGAGGAAAACTGCAGGGAGCAGACAGAAGTGAGGCTGTGTACGGGTGACTACAGGAGCTTCTGTGAGTTTCTTTGATGCTGGTAGTTTTGAAATGAGTTACATGTCTCGGCAAAACTACGTCACCAGTGTTCGCTAGCAATGTAAGCAGCAGCCTGAATTCAGAGTTGTTAAAACTTTGACTTACTAAATTGCCACGCTTAGATATTAAGGCAACTGCAGACTGTTGGTGTCATTGGAACTTCATCCTGTTTCCTCTGTTCCATCTTTTGTGAAGTATCTATCACTTCCTTATTTTTCCTTTTTACGAATCTGGGTACTTTGAATGGAAGCTTCCGTATACTGAGAATTCTTGCCCAGTGTGGCCAACAGAAACAAACAAACAAACAAAAACAAGAAGATATGCTCAGACACTTGCTTTTTCCAGTGAAGATATGTTTTTATCAGGGACTTGATAGACTCCCTATCAGCTGTATAAGGTAGGTTGTTCAAGATAAGATGTCTGTCAATATTAGAAATAGTAGACTTATTTCTTTAAGAAATCCACGTAGATCAGAATGACTGTTCCAGAACGGAAAACAAGATATTGTCAGAAAGAAGTCTGGAGACAGGGTGGCTTTGTTCATTCATTTCTCATTCAATTCCTCCTCCAGAAGACAGAGAGAAAACATACTTACATATATACAGGTCAGGAAAGGCAAGAATATTTCTAAAATCAATGGCAGAGAGATTCCAAGCTCGAAAACATCAGTTGTCTCCACTTTTCCAGTGATCATAGCTGATTCCCTAGCAATGTTGAGCTATAGGATTTTTTGTTTTGGCAGCGTCGTACAGTGTTGACACTAATTGCTTGTTCAAAGCTCCCAGGGCTCAGGGAGTTACAACAAACTGAGAGGCTAGAAGTGACCTAGGAGGGTAGAGAGAGGTTTGGGGCTGGCTGTGAGGCTTCAGCTGCTGTTCCTACCAGGCAGCACTAGGTCCCTTGAGACGCTGTTTCCTCCCAAAGCCTCACACCTGACACTCAGAGGTTGGTATTTATTTATGATTACTATTTCATCGCAAATAATCATTCATACTACCTTGACTTTTTTTTTTTCTTTCAGGCACAGCTTTCTAGAATTTTCCTGTGCAAGCTCAGACTCATTCTGTAGAACTTGCTTTTCACATCCGAGGGCTTCTTATGTCTTTCTGCCCTTTGCCACAGAGCCTGCTCTAGCCCACTTTGGACACTCTTAGACTAAGCTGCAAGAACAGCCGTTGTCGTTGTCAAGATTCTGTAGAGGAACGGAACCCATAGGAAGAACGTGTATTAAAAGGGGACTTACCAGGTGAGAGTATGCAAGATGGTCAGAGCAGTCTAACAGCATGTTTCCTTACATCAAGCAGCTGCCAATAGCCTCAGCCTATGATACTGGGTCCCAGAGCAGTCCCAGTCTGGCATCAAGACCGGGAGGATTGCGTTATCACATTGAGATGCTGAAGAAGTCGTAACGGCATCAAGGCATGGCAGTGACAGCTACAAGGTAGATAAACTCAGGTGAACTTTTCAGTAGGATGTGAAAGCCAGCAGTCCAAAATGAAAAGCTGTTCTTCAACCTCCTTACATCTGCCTTCACAACCATCCCCTGGCCCTCGCTGCCAGAAGGTGCCATCCACATACAAGATGGGTCTTCCCACCCCAGTTAATATCATAAAGAACATTCCTCAAAACAACAACAACATTTTCATAGGCATGTGCAGAGATTAACAGTAGCAAAATTACAGTTATGAAGTAGCAACACAATAATTTTTATGGCTGATGGTCACCACAACATGAGGAGCTGTATTAAAGTGTCACAGCATTAGGAAGGCTGAGAACAACCCCCCTCGGGTGCCCCCAGAGGCTTGCCTCACAGGTGATACAGATCCTGCCTCGCTGACAGTCTGGAGATAATTTAGAGGCCTGAGTGAAGGGCATTTGGAGGCAGAACCAGCCCAAGGGGAGGAAGTAGGAGGATGCTATGACCTTGCGGTGTATGATTCTGACTGTTGTCACATAATCCTGGGAAGTCACAGAACTGAGCCTGCTCTGTTCCAGTCACACAGTTACGTCGGCCACTCCCACATTTGCTTTCCATTTTCTCTCTTCCCTTTCCACTCCCTCACGTCTACTTCCTGAGGCCCCTTCCTATAATAGGTTTTTATTGCAGAATAACAAATCCAACTTGTCGCCAGATCTTTATTACCTATAATAAAAGTTATCACCTGCCCCATAAGCCAGAGGTCAGATGGAATTGGCTGGATTCTACATCTCAGACAGTCGTTGAATTTGTAATGTTCTGCCTTCAGCCTCCAAGATAGCTTGGAATATGAGCCTGTACCATTTGGATAGGCAAGTCTTTGCAACTCCTCAGTCAGTCAGCCGTGGTTGTTCACAGCTTTTGGAAGCCATGCCCAGCCCAGGTCTTTTGTTCGTTTGATAGGTTGGTTCGATTTGTTATCAGTTTTAAAGTTACTTAATGGGCTTCTCATGGCATAATGCTATCTGTGTGTGTGCATCCTGATATGTGCATACAGCTACGTACTCTGCAGTTACTCATTGTCTTTCCCCAACTGCCATCCCCCTACCCTCATCCCACCCCCACCACTAGCCCCTTTTCCAGTCCCCTTTGTC
>OU015752.1:3058387-3089630 GCA_907169655.1 Acomys percivali | reverse complement strand
ACACACACACACTAGCAGTGGTTTGGAATGATCCTGTATATGTGCAAAGATTCACACCCATACTTATTTTCTTGACCCTGAGATCATGAGTGTATTGTAATTTAGTAGCCCAATTAATATACTTCACAGTAAGGCTGAGTCATGCTCCAAACGTGACCTTCCCAAAGTGAACAAATGATAGGTTCACTTCCTGTTTTATTTTCTTGCCTTTGCCCTTTAATACAGCGTGCTAACCACACTTACCTCATTTATTCCTTACACGATGCCTGAGAGACTTTATTACCCTGATTTTTATGGCCAGAAAATAGGACTCAGCTTCAGAAATTTCATAGGGTCCCACAGTGATAACAAAATTGTTTGAAAATCCAGAGCTGTCAGATGCCAGAGCAGAGTTGAGTGAGCGAAAATATGACATTAAATGACAGATACAGACTTGGTCTTGGGGCCAAGCACCTTCTGTCCTCTGAGTTCTATACTCAGGTGAGACCAGTGACAGAGCTGGGATGTGGCTCTTTTGTTCTGTTGGTTGTGTTTTTGTTTTTGGTGTGTAGGCTGGCTGGGCTGAAACTCTCTGTGTAGACCAGGCTGGCCTTAAACTCACAGAGATCTTCCCACTTCTACCTCCCAAGAGCTGGGATTAAAGGCATACACCAAAAACCTCAGAAACTCAGATCACCCAGGCCTGCTACCCCCTGATGAATTTGAAACATTTTCATCATCTCTAGCATTTCAGTGGCCTCTATTATTATTAGACTCTCTCTATACATCTAGAAACTTCTACAGTATCTAACTCAAGGATGGTGAGTCCTTTCCTCAGTAAATTAAGACTAGGAACACAGATTTAGATTTTAGCATCAAGAAATGTTTCAGAATTACTGCTGTCCAGCGATGGACCAAGCGCCCAGTGGAGCAAGGGTGGCTTACGCAGATGGCAGAGTAGTTCCAAATCACCTTTAGTGGCATTTACGAAGGTCCTAAATGGGACGTGCTTGAGGGTTTGCCCAAAGATGTGGGAGGACTGAACAGATGTTTACAAATACAGAGCACTGTGAACGAGGGAGCACCTGCCCCTCTCCTGGTTTTAGTGGCTTTCTTTACTCACTTCCCTTTCATGGGTGAAGAGTTCAATCCGACACTAACAAAGGATGTTGAGGAACTGATGAATGTAGGAGCCGCGAGTAACGAATTTCATATACGAGGGATGTTTGTAGAGTTCAGATACTCAAACGACGATTCTGGATCGTTTCCTTCATTGTGACAGAAAGTTGTTACAAGTCAAAATAGCCTAAATAATCTGGGTGTTGGAGGCAGGCCTGTAATCCCACTCTGGGCAGGAGGACCCAGAGTTCTTGGAAACCCGGGCTACGGAGCAAACAAATAAACAAACAAACCCCAAAGGTCTGGGGATGTGATTCAATGAAAAAACTCTATGTCCAGCATATGGAAGGCCTGGGTTTGATCCCCAGGACGAAAACCCAAAACCAAACAAATCCCGATGATCAATTGGGAATTTTGGTTGTTGTCATTTTTCCTTTTTCTTACTGTGTGGTGAGAGTATAAGAAGGAAATTCGGAGGCCAGGCGTGGTGGCGCACGCCTTTAATCCCAGCACTCAGGGAGGCAGAGGCAGGCAGATCGCTGTGAGTTCGAGGCCAGCCTGGTCTACAAAGAGTCCAGGTCAGCCAAGGCTACACAGAGAAACCCTGTCTAGAAAAACAAGAAAATAAAAACAAAAAATTAAAAAAAAAAATTTTTTTAAAGGAAGACCCTCTAACTTGTAAAAGATTACAAAGAGAAAAAAAAAAGTGTAAATCCTGCTTTATTTGTATATTTCAGATGTCCTGTTGAGGCTTGGCCACACCACACGAGTCCCTGAACATTTTCAGAGTCTAACCAATCAGGAGTCCAGAAATGGCAGAGAAGACAGATTCAGAAAGAGAGAGAGAGAAGAAGGCTAAGGGCGAAGGCCTACTGGATTCACGTCTGGGAGCTCTGAAGGTTGCAGCTGAAGGTGCCCAGGTTACTACAGGGCAGATGGCATCACTCAGAGAGAGGCAGGCAGGCCTCCAGAGTTCACCTCGCACCTAAGGGCGTGACCTTAAGCAGCCTCTGCCTCTCTCCCTTCCTTCTCACCAGCAGCACGAGAAGTGATAGATCCTGGAGCAGATGTGGGGCTAACCCTGGTTAACATCTCGGTAACCTAGTAAATTGGAATTTTACGTTAAATTTTGCTCTGACATTGAGGCTGCCTGACCATTTCTTCTGTTTTTGACACTTGCGTGGAGTCTGAAATGTCAAGGCATTGTGAAAATGCAGTCTCCAGCCTTCCAGTGCCTAGCCAAGAAGGCACACAGCAGCCCATGTGAGTTGAGTAAGATGAGGGCTTATTTTAAAATAGAACAATCTTGCCCCATAGAACTTGTGTCACTGTGAAGACTGAGAAACAGCAGAGAACCATTTTGTATAATTTCCCAATAGTCGTAGAAAAGGTTAAATAAAAGGGACACATTGCCTAAGACTATTCCTCTCCAGAGCACAAAGTGGCGGGCACATAGGCGATTGTCTGGACCCAGGAAGTCCTGAAACGGAAAGCTGGAGCTTTCCACTGCTGGAGCTCAGTCGCACTGCGATGTAACTCTACAATGTGAACTTGAACTAAGGAAGTGAAGAATCCATTTAGCGCATATTCCATATGTGGACAGCGCACTGTGAACAGGGATAGCACAGAAGGCTATAGGCAAATCAGCTTCACGATGTGCTGTCAGTAATCATTTTTAGCGATACCCTTTTCCACTGTAGTGTTCTATAACTAAAGAAGCATCTTTGCAAACATTGGCTTGAGACTCAGGAAGCCTTGAGGTAGATAGGGGAGTCTTACCTGGTGAGGCATCTGTCTCAACATCCCACCAGTAGCAATGGCCACAGCTCATAGAAGTTAACATGGAAACCCTACAAGTCACATGACTGTGTGTGTATCTTCCTACTTGTCAGACCTAGAAAGAATCAACTGACAGACTCCCAAGTCCCGGTGCATGCCAGGTGTAGGTGCCCAGAGGTCAGAGGACAAACAAGGCCTTTATTATCAGAAAGCTGAACTTCTGAGCCAGAGCTCTTAGAGACTAATTGCTCTTATATAAAATATTGTCAACAACAACAATAATAATGCCACAACTATTCAAGGTTTGTCCCTTTTATTCAAAGCCCACTATGTGTGCAAGCCCAACCCAGGCACCGTGGGTCTGAAGGTAGTGGGGGACTGAGACCCTTCTTCTCGGACTCTGTCCATGAGAAGAGAGGAAAAGGGCATCCCTTCACATCACTTATGGAGACGTTAAAGGTGGGCTTGGATCAAGTGGCAAAAGGAAGGAAAAGAAAGTGTGTTTCCAAAGCCTCTTGTCACAGGCTCTGGCACTCGTCCCTGCTCACAGTAGCCCCTAACTTGGCCTTGAGCTATACAGTGCCTGAGAATTTGATTTACAATAGTGGACTTGTTGCGCAAGAGAGATGGTTACATAAAGTGCAGCCTGGGTGTCTTTGCACTTGGTCACATGTACGCTGGAGCCATGATTTCTCTGGCCCAAGGAATGAAGGCAGCCTGGGCTGCTCTCCACACATAAAACATGGGTTGGATGAAATAAAAGTACAGGAATTGAAGTGCACCCTGGAAGCACAGCTTGCCGAAGCAACAACCATGCTGTTCTTCAACAGTGAGGTGTCGCATTCCCTAGGTTAACGTTCCCTACCAATCAGAGCTTTCCAAATCCACCAGTAGAAATACCTAAGGCCAAAAGCATAAGTATTGGAGGAAAGATAAGAAGATGAACCAGTTGCCTCTAAGGCAAGAGCAGAATAACCAACCACCTGGGCCTGGCTTCCAAGCCAGACTCGGGAATGCAAGGCCCCTGTGTGACTCAGTTTCACTGCCAGACATCCTGGTTCCTCCACAGCCTGCTATGGTATAATACAAACAGTGATAGGGCAGACATAGATTGATCCAAGCTTGAGTATAACAGCCATCACCTGGGCCACAGTCTCCAGTCTGCCCAACGACAGTATTCATGAGCCCCGCTGGCCTGGTAAGGTATGACAACATCAACACAGCATAACTCAGACATCATGACTGTTCTAAAACTTCACTCCGTCAACACATTTTACCTGTGTGAATTATATCTGTGTATATATAATTGTGTTCTCCTCACCAGCAATAATGGGGCTCCCCTGGGTTACCAGTCACTCCCAAGTGAGGGACGGTTCAGACCCCTCCAAGTTGGTAAAGAATTTGGACACTATTTTGCCTTATTATGCTCAGCACATGAACCACTGAGGAGCGATTGCTTTCTCACCACTGGACATCCACAGCTTTCCACTGCCCCAGCAACTGAGGTAGTTAGGTGAGGACACTGTCCCTTTATGCCTTCAACAGGCATGTCACACAATTAAAAATGGTCATGGCACTGTGAAAGTGAGGTGAGTGTTTATAGCTCTAGAATTAAAGGCTGCTCAGGGTTTTTTGTTTTGTTTTGTTTTGTTTTTTATCATTAGTTGGCTCCCTCTAAGCCTTTGCTTGGTTCCAACACAGAGAGTTTTCTGTGATGACACAAGCACAGGTATCATGATTTCTTATGCCTGGTCGCCAAGCTCTCACTGCACCAGTCTTTCCCTGTCTTCACCACTCTCAGATGCTCGATTCTCTAGCAATTTGCCAATATATGTGTTGTCATCCTTGGAAACGTTACTCTTTCCAAATGGCCTACCACAAAGCAGTTCAATGAGGGCTAGAGAGATGGCCTAGCAGTTAAAAGCATTGGCTGTTCTTCCTGGGACCTACGTTCAACTCCCAGCACCCACCCAGCAGCTCACAACCATCTATAACTCCAATGCCAGGGAAATCTGACGCCCTTTTCTGACCTCTTCAGGCACTGCGGTCATGTGGTATGCAGACATACATGCAGGCCAAACACCAACACACTTAAAATAATAACTAAAAAGTAATTAAATGGGGGTTTACATGCAAGAACAGTTTGGGGAAGGTACAAAGGACTCTCATAATGTTCCAGTAGCTAGATTAAGCTGTTAATTTCCTTTGAGACCAGGAAGAAGGCTAGCCTTTGGCAGAGCACACGAATGTAGACAGACAGGCACCAGGCTTTTGAAACCTTGAAATGATGGTGACCATTTCCTCTCATTTTCTTCATCATCAGAGGCTGGAAACCCAGAATCTAGTGAAGTAATTGAAAAGTAAAGAGAAGTTCTCAGAAGAAAAAAAAAAAAAGAACCAAGTCCACTCAGAACTGGTCCACTTGATGCTTCTGGTTATTTGGAAACTTGCTTAAGATGCCTAGTCAAGCCTTATTGACAATTATGTAATTATGAGGGCAATGGTGGTAAGGTGGGGGGGAGGGGTGCAGTGTATGGGACTGCAGTCAGGAAGAATTAAAAGTCCATGGTGAGAACAAGCCCAAGTTCAGCCCTGGAGAGCTGGAGACCACAGGCCCCCGAGCCTACCTGAGTCCCAGGCCAGTGGGAAACCCTCCCGAAATAAACATAGGTATATTGTGCCTGAGGAACTACTCTTGCTTTTGTCCTCTGGCCCGCACATGTATGTCCACACAGGTACACACGCACTCCCATGCATATCTACCTGCAAACACATCTCTATCATTTAAGGAGTTTTTATTGTGCAGCAGGGTTCCAATATTGGGCTCACTACAACATTTTCTGTCTAGATACAAAACTGATTACAAATCAAAGCTATCGGAAAGGGTTTTTTCCCCAAATATCCAAGTATTTGGAATAATGCAGATACTCTCTCTACACCTGTTAACGTGTAAACAAAGAAACGTGTTGTGTAAGAGCACTAATATTTCCATCTCTCCAGAGCAGTGGTTCTCAACCTTTCTGTTGCTGTGACCTTCTAATACAGTTCCTCATGTTGTTGTGACCCCAACCATAAAGACATTTCATCACTACTTCATAACTGTAGTGTTGCTACTGTTATAAATAGTAATGTAACTATCTGGTATGCAGGAGACCTGATATTCGACCCCCAAAAGGATCATGACCCATAGATTGAGAACCACTGCTCTATAGCCTGTCTTCCCAAACACTGAAAAGAGTTAAATTGAGAGACCTCACAAAACTATGGGTCCAAGGCTGTATGTTAAGGACAAACATAATAAATCATTAGTGGGGATTTGAATACAAAATTTCAGACCTTAAAAAAGTCAAGTCAAGATAAGGAGGGTAGCACAAACCTTTAATCCTAGCACTCGGGAGGCAGAGCAGGCAGATCTCTGTGAGTTTGAGGGGAGCCTGGTCTACATAGTGAGTTCCAGAATAGCCAGAACTGCAGGTCCAAAAAGAAAGAAAGAAAGAAAGAAAGAAAGAAAGAAAGAAAGAAAGAAAGAAAGAAAGAAAGAAAGAAAGACTGACTTTGTATTTGGGGAAATGAGTGTATTTTTTCTAGTAAATAGCCATAGGCAAGTAATCTCATAGTAAAATATATTTTGAAGAACACCGTGACTTCATAGCCACAGCAAAATCAACCTAGAAAATATAAATGCCCCTTGTAGAATTCTAAGCAGAGTCTAAAGCCATTCACACAACACCTTTACTCATATCAACTCTGAAGACAAAAGAAACCATTATCTAGGCAGGCATGGTGGCGCACACCTTTAATCCCAGCACTTAGGCTGTTCATTGCTCTGCAAGTACCATTTCAGAGAACACTTTGAGGTTCCACCAGCTGCTCCAGGCTCCAGCTGCTGCTCCAGCTTCCAGCTGCTGCTCCAGGCTCCAGCTGCTGCTCCAGGCTCCAGCTGCTGCAGTTGCAGTCACCTTTGCTGACTCGCTGGTTTGCTATTTAATGGGTCTGTTACACACCTGACTATGCAGAGTGAAAGCGTTTCAAGGAAATGAGTCTAAAAAGGTCTACTTCTTCTGATCCCATTAACCTCTTTTCTCTCCTATCTAGGGCAGGTGGGTTGGGAGAGAGCTATAAACATTGAAGAACCCCAAATAAAGTAGGTTTGAAAAAGTTCAAAGCCTACACTGATCCTTGGAGCCAGGAATCTTCTCTTTCTTCTATTCCTATTATTCTTAAGTTTCTTCTTTTCCTAGTGACAGCAGAGAAAGATGGAGTAGAGATTGATGGAATGAATGTCCAGTCAACGACTGGCCAAACCTGAGACCCAGCCCAAGGGAGAAAGGCAACCCCTGACACTACTAATGATATTCTGCTATCCTTGCAGACAGAAGCCTAGTAAAGCTGTCCTCTGGAGAAGCTCCACCTATCAGCAGATAGAAACAGATGCTGAGACTCACTGCCAAATATTAGGTCGAGCCCAGGGAATCTTGTGGAGGTATCGGGGTGGGGAGGGGGATAGAAGGACCCAGAGAAGAAAGAACTCCATAAGAAGACCAACAGAGTCAACTAACCTAGGCCTAACATAGACTGAAGCACCAACCAAAGAGCGAGCATGCACTGGACCTAGGTCCTCTAAGTTTGGTTTTCATGTGGGTCCCCTAGCAAGTAGAGCGGGGGCTGTCTCAGACATGAACTCTGTTGCCTGCTTTTGGACCACTTTCTCCTGGCTGGGCTGCCTTGTCTGGCCTCACTGGAAGAGGATGCTCTTAGTCCTGATGCAAGATGATGTGCAGGGATGAGTTGTTGTTGGTGGGCTCCTCTTTTCTGAGTAAAAGGGGAGGGGGTAAGGGGAAAGAGGGTGGGAGGATGGGACCAGGAGGAGAGCAGGGAGTGGGCTGTGTTAGGGATGAAAAGTAAATACACACACACAGGCGCGCGACATCAAACTCCCAAGAAAATGAAAGGACCAAGGCTAGTGGCCACCAACTGGTTGTTGATTCTTCTGATGTTTTTGTACTTTCAATTCCAGCGGAACAGTTTCCTTCAGGGCATCTCAAAGAAAGTGTACATAAAAAGAAGCTAGTTGCAGGGTGCACATGCCTGTAATCCCAGCACGTAGGAAAGGACACTAAGGTGAAAAGATTTTGTGTTCTAGGCTAGCCTTGAAAGAATATATTACTAACCACTAAAGAAGGTAAGGTACCAAACAGGCTTATCACTCGTGGGCTTTTTGAAAGTGACACAAGAACAGAAAGACACAGGAGCTCTCCTGCAAATGCCAGGCTCCAGGAAAGCCACCAGCACAGAAGTGGCTCCATTTAAGGGCCAGCTCCCTCCGGTGATTGGCACCGAACACACAGGACACATTGTATCCCATTTGTGTCAGCCCACACACAGGGAAAAGACCTCCTGGCTCTGAACCCCAAAGCCATTTCCTGCTTCACTTCTTGGGACTGTGAGTTTCCAAGGTAAAATTCTGAGCATTAGGAAAAACCTCTCACATGTCACCACAGTAGAAACGAGGCCAAGGCTCTTGCGTGAAACACACTTCCAACTCAGACGTCAGCAGTTTCAGAAACACAATCTGCTTGGGTGCAGTACGACAGATTTCTCCATCTTTTAAATCACTAGCTTCGAAGACTGACTTTTGGCGGAGGAAGCAAAAGTGCATTTCATAACACTACTTTATCATGCCTTGGATTGGAAGCAACATCATTAAGAAAGGACAAACAAAACCCACCTCCAGCATTTATATAGCGTGCCCAGGTCACAATTCCTTCCATAAATTATGCCAAAGGCTGGGGAGATGGCTCAGTAGATAAGGACATTTGCTATGCAAGCTCGAGGACTGAGTTTAAACTCTGAGCAATCATATAAAACTCTGGGAAGTGGCCAGGCACCTGTAACTCTAGAGCAACTGTAGAAGGCAGAAACTGGAGGGTCTCCTGGGGCTGTTCAGCTGCCAGCCTCGCTCCTGGTTCAGTGAGCGCTCCCATCGAGAGAAGAAGGCAGTGAGCAGCACCTGACTATAAAAGTAACTTTCATTCTCCTGGTTTAGTTGTTGTCTGGGAGGCTTACTATCTCCTCCTGCTAACCTTGGCCTAGTCCTGGAAGCTTCTAGCCTCCACACAATCTGACCTAGGCCTAGAGTGTTTTCAGCCTCTGAGACTTACTGCTTAATAAGCTCACCCTTTTCTTGTTTTTTCTGAGCTCTGGGCTGGCTGGTTCAACTCAGCTGTCCTGGCTCAAATTCTTCTCCCAGCTGATTTATTTAATCTGGCTTCTCTCTCTGCCCAGAATTGCTCTGCTTGGCCTCAAACTAACTCAACAATCTCTCTAATTTTCTGGCTTCTTCTCATTTTTCTGGCTTGTTCTGTCTTCACCTGAATATTCACTCCCTCTCTCTCTCTCTCTCTCTCTCTCTCTCTCTCTCTCTCTCTCTCTGTCAAATCTTCTCTGGTTCGTCACCTTTTCTGCCACTCAATTAGACATTATTTTCAAACATGGGTGTGTCCTGCTACAAACTAACTTTACCTTCGTTTGGGATGAAAGGCATGTACCATCCTATCTGGAGCTTTTTTTGTACCTGACACTCGCTCTACACGAGGCTGGCCTTGAATTCAGATGTTTGCCTCTTTCCCTCTGGATTAAAGGTGTGTTTGTATTCCAGTCAGATCACACAGACCTGGAAGATCTTTGGATGTGCTCTTTTCTCTGAACAGCCATATTTTGAATTAACAATCCTCTAAACCTGAAAATCCTCCTCTCACCTCCATGAACATACCTGTAAGTGTGTGACCCCACAGGCACACATGTGCACTCTGCCCTGACACACACACACACACACTGACCATAGTCTACAGTTGGGGATTTGTCATCTGCAGGCCTCACCTCCAGGAATCCTCAAGACTCTGGGATGCAAGAGGGGGAGCCTAGCACCATCATTTCTAACTCTAGAACCAACTGGAGTGTATGGAATTACAACGATGGTAAAGTCCCCGCCAGATCAAGGATGCAGGAAGAACTTCAGGAGTGAGCACCTGCCAATTTGGCTTCCTTCTGTGTCAGGTTTATTCAGGTAGAACTTCCACTTTACTCAGGTGGTGCTCCTGCCCTGATGACACCCTGACTCAGGGATGGGCTATATGAGCTGGTTAGCTATTCTCCCAGTGTCTGCCCTTTAGTCCACAGTGAGGGTTTGTTCTACCATCAGACACTGGCCCACACTGAGACACTCTAAAAAAAGAAGATATTTCTACCAGAATTACTAAAACTACTACTAGTGAGCTGGGTGGAAAAAAATTAAATAAAAATTTGTAATAAGAGCAGGTCAGTAAAGCAAATTGCAGGGATTTCTCTGTTAAAAAGAAAGAAAATAGCAACTGTAATAACTCGCTATACTATGCTCAGGAGACATAGAGCTAACTCATTCTTCTCAAAGGTGGGGGCCCTCTGGCCTGAACTAAGGAGCAGATAAAGACATAAAGAAAAGAGATCCTTGATACCTGCATTTCATAGTGAACCTCATACTATTATGTCTATACATAAAGGGTTTGGCTTGAATCCCGTCCTGGGATTTTGTCCATATTATATTTTAATGCTTCTCCCTCCCCTGGGGATGTGCTGAAGTGCAGATGCGAGAACTGGAATTCAGAATCCCAGAAGCCACACAAATGCTAGGTGGACACGGAAGTTCATCTGCCTAGCCAGCCTTAGAAGATACAGGAGAGCCTTAGAGAACGCTGGGAGCGAGACTAGCCATAGCGGTGGTGAGCTCGGAATTTGACTGCAAGACCTTGCCTCACTGAATAAGGTGGGAAGGCAATCAGGGAATCTGCATAAATGCATGTACATGTGCATGCATCCCACACAGGTCCTCACACATATGCAAAATATGGTTCACGTGTGCGTGTGCGCGCGCGCGTGCGCACACACACACACACACACACACACACACACACACACACAATTATTTTTTTTTAAAGTGTTTCTGTTGAATCTGTGCCTGAACTGGTGGAATCTTGTTTATCTTGGCTGTCATCCAACATGATGCTTCCTCTCCAGCATTCAGAAAAGCCATGGAAAGAACACTGTTTTGGATACAGCTATGTTGTTACTAAATGCCTTTTTCATTTTGCATAAGGCAGAAGACTTCTCTTGTAAGGCAAGAATAAGATTTAATACCTCATCACAAGCACTACTTTTTAATAATTTCCACTGTAGAAATAACTCAGAAATATGACTCAAGTGTAACATTTCTTACAATGATTACTTCTGCAATAGATGACATTTTGGAAAATGTGAAACATGGAAATGAAATTCTTTTTGCTCCTACTCTGTTGAATGAAGGTTAAATTTCTATCCCGACAGAGATGGGCCAATGAATTCCTTTGCCCCAGAAAACAATGTGTAAGACAAAAATTTCTGCATTATTACTTTGAAACATGTGGCTGGATAATCCCTGGGAAATAAGACAGGAGGTATGTGCAAAACATGAGTTAGTTATTCTGTAATTGAAAAGCTGGTTGCTTCCACTCAAAGGATGTCTTCTGAGAATATAAAACCACTACTTAGGGGAGCATCTGAAATTAATCTCATCCATTTATGGGCCAGGAGACGTGAGCAATGCCTCACTGCTTCTTTCCCATTTTCCTCTTATGTGGCTTATGTTACCCAGACCCCACACACCTTCTGGGACTTACAGCTGCCCTTTGGTACTGTCCAAGCAGGACATAGGTGTGGTGGTCCCCTTTATTAGTGTCCACATAATGACAACAGAGGGGTGAACCATTTCTAGAACATCCTCGCCAATCAGCAAGGCTACTTGGTGAGGCTGGAAGCACAGGGCTGGGAAGACGGACAGAGCCACAAAGGCACAGAAGCTGGTTCTAGAATACGTGGCCAGTACCTTCGCTCTTAAAATGGAAGTCATCTCACATTTCTAAGAGCCGAGTGGCACTCATCTCACTGCCTTCTTGTTCACTTGTGGATAATATTTACTTCTGTCTTCATTTAGTCAAGCACGTACACATTGGCAATCAACTACAGTGATTTTTTATTCCCAGCCCCCTTCAATGTTCTGCTAAGGAGGTTTAATCCAAAGTTTAGATATATTATCAATTACTGATGATCAATAACTATTTTTGAAAGACACACATTGAATACATAAACATGCGACCACATGTTTCCTTGGTTGTTCATTCTGTGTGCTACCCAGACAGAGAAAAAAACAGAACCTGGAAGTGGATGTAAGTGGAGGCTACTGCAGTGAGTGAACTGAGCTGGCCTAAGAAGGACAGATGCTGTATGTTTTCTCTCATGTGGTTCCTGGATTGCAGACAGATACGTAACAGCATGTGTGTGTGTGTGTGTGTGTGTGTAAGACATAACAGTAGAAGTGAAATTGTCTCAGGGAATGAAGGAGATAAAGGAGAAGGTGGGAGCTTAGAATAGCAACAGTGCAGGGGTGGGAGGGGGCTGGCATTCTTTTGTTTTGGTATTCAGTTTTTGGTTTTCTTTGTGTTTGTTTGTTGGTTTGTTTTTTTAGGATCTGCATTCTTTTTTGTTTGTTTGTTTGTTTCAAGACAGGGTCTCTCTGTGTAGCCTTGGCTGTCCTGGACTCACTTTGTAGAGCAGGCTGGCCTCAAACTCGCGGAGATCCGCCTGCCTCTGCCTCCCAAGTGCTGGGATTAAAGGCCTGCGCCACCACCCCACCACTGCCCGGCTAGGATCCGCATTCTTAATGAAAGTAATCCCACTCTCATGCAGTTACAAGTTTTAAGGTAGTAAAATGAAAAATGTCATCTATTGTGATGACTTGTTCGCCTGGTTCTCCTAAAGGACCAATCTGCATAAAGAGAAACACAGAGCATCTGTGTTCTAAATGTTCACAGGTAGAGGTGGCTTCAGTGGACAGGTTTGTAAATGCCACAATACTAAAAAAAAAAAAAAAAAAAAAAAAAAAAGTAGGAGATAATAATGGGAAAAGGCTGGAAAAGGCTGCTCTGGTTGATTCACCTCAACCTCTAAATGAGGGTTTTGTGTATTTGTTTTGGGGGAAGGAGGAAGAGAGAGGTCAGCATTAGGAAAGTGACTTCCCTGTTAACCAATGACTAAATGAGAACAAATAACCCAGAGACAAACAAGGATATGATCAGTAACAACTTATGCACTCACTCTGTAGTACGGATTTTTGGACGATACCACACGGAAACCAATGGTCAGCATCGTTAATGAGTATAGGCACAAAAATTAAGCATATACTGAAACTGGAACCTGCTTCAAAAGTATCATAAACGATGGCTAGCTTGGACTGGTTATTAGGGTGATTCAACATTTACAAATCCATGTACTGATACCTTAGCAGACTGAATGCTCTTCTCAGTAGGTACATAACTATGACAAAATGCAACATTATTCAAGACAAAAACAATGTAAGTATAAGAGGAACTCCCCTTACCAGAATAAAGGCTGTATATATAAGTCCACAGCTAACATTGTAACTAAAACAGAGAATCTGGACAATTTGTCTCCACTTGAGTACAAAGCAAGAACATTGGCTCTCACTACTTCTGTTCAGCACAGTTCTAGAAAGATCAGTCATAGCAATAAGACAAGAAAATAATGAGTCTCAAGCAAACAGGAAGAAATAAAATTATATTGCAGCTGCCATGATCAAATGTGTAGACAACAGTAACACACACACACACACACACACACACACACACACACACCACCACCACCACCACCACCACCACCACCACTACCACCACCAGCAGCAGCAGCAGCAGCAAAGCCTGCTATAACAGGAAACACACTTTAGTAATGTCAGAATTTAAAAAAAGAAACTAAACAAAAATCCTATGTCATTTCTATAAGGAACCTTTGGAGTTCCTCAGTGTCTGTCATTATGTCTCCTTTATTTCTGATTTTGTTAACTTGAATATTCTCCCTGTCTTTTAGTGTGTGGGGTTTGCTGTGTGATTTAAGTTTTAGTAGTGTTTCTTTTATGAATGTGGGTGCTCCTGCATTGGGGGTATAGATGTACAGGATTGATACATTATCTTGGTGTGTTTTTCCTTTGATAAGTATGAAGTATCCTTCTCTATCTCTTTGATTAGTTTTGATTGAAAGCTTATTTTATTAGATACTAGAATGGCCACTCCAGCTTGCTTCTTGGGTCCATTTGCTTGGAATACCATTTTTCAGCCCTTTACTCTAAGGTAGTGTTTACGTTTATAGCTGAGCTGTGTTTCTTGTATGTAGCAGAATGATGGGTTCTGTTTTCACATCCATTCTGTTAGCTTCTGTCTTTTTATTAGGAACTTGAGGCAATAGATATTGAGAGATATTAATGGTCAGTAGTTGTTTGTTCCTGTTTTTGTTGTTGTTGTTGTTTGTTTGTTTAATTTCGGTGGTGGTAGAGTATGTGTGTGTTTTCTTTCTTTTGGTTTTGCGGATACGGGGTTATTTACTTCCTGTGTTTTCCTCAGTGTAGTTAGCCTCCTTTAGTTGGAGTTTTCCTTCTAGTATCTTCTATAAGACTGTATTTGTGACTAGGTACTGTTTAGACATGGTTTTGTGATGGAATGTCTTGTTTTCTCCATCTATAGTGATTGAAAGTTTTTCTGGGTATAGTAGTTTGGGGTTGGCATCTGTGGTCTCCTAATGTCTGCATGACATCTGTCCAGGCCCAGCTGGCTGTCCTAGTCTCTGTTGAGAAGTCAAGTGTAATTCTCATAGGTTTGCCTTTATATGTGACTTGGCATTTTTCTCTTGCAGCTTTTAATATTCTTTCTTTGATCTATACACTTAGTGTTTTGATTGTCATGTGGTGGGAAGATTTTCTTTTCTGGTCCAATCTATTTGAATTTCTGGAGGCTTCTTGTGTGTTTATGGGTATTTTTTTTCTATAGGTTGGGAAAATTTCCTTCTATGATTTTTGTTGAAAATGTTTTCTGAGCCATGGAGCTTGGGGTCTTCTCCTTCCTATTATTCTTAGGTTTGGTCTTTTTATAGTACCCCAGATTTCTTGCATGTTTTGTGTCAGGAACTTTTTAGTTTTAACATTTTCTTTGACTGATGTATCTATATTGTTAACTGTATCTTCTATATTTGAGACTCTGTCTTTCATGTTTTACATTCTGTTGGTTTGCTTGTGTCTGCCATTCCTATTCCCTTCTCTAGGTTTTCCAACTCCAGAAGTGCCTCAGATGGTGTTTTATTTGTTGCTTCTAACCCCCCTTTTAAGTCTTGAATAGTTTTATTCTGAACTGAATAACTGAATTAAAACTGAACAACTCTCTACTCATTTTCCTGTAATTCCTTACAGGATTTATTCAATTCCTTCATCTGTTTGAAGGTATATTCCTGTATTTCTTAGAGAGACTTATTTTCCTCCTTCCAGGGTTATACCATTTTTACCACCTCAGTTTTAAATCTTCTTCTTCTTGCCCTTCATGGGTGTTAGTATCTCTAGGGATTGCAGTGGTAGAACCACTGGTTTCTGGTCATGTCCTAAACCTCTGAGTTTTGTTACTTGTGTTCTTGCACTGGCCACTAGCCATCTGCTTGTCTCTGGTATTTTCAGGCCTGAAGATTCCTCCTATGGAGTTTCTGTCTGTGTCCCAGGTGGGCCAGGCAGGTTGGGAGCAGACAAAGAGAGTTTCTTGTATCAACAGATACAAGAAGATCAAAATAACCCCTTGCATCTTATCAGACCACTATGGATTAAAGCTGGAACTCAACAACCACAGAAACAACAGAAATCCTACAAACTCATGAAAACTGAACAACTCTCTACTCAATGACCTCTGGGTCAGAGATGAAATAACAAAAGAAATTAAAGACTTTCTAGAATACAATGAACTCAGGGCTGAAATCAATTAAGCAGAAACAAAGAGAACAATTCAAAGAGTCAGCGAAACCCAGAGCTGGTTCTTTGAGGAAATCAACAAGACAGACAAAACCTTAGCCAAACTAATTAAAAGGCAGGGGGAGAGTACTTGAGTCAACAAAATCAGAAATGAAATGGAAGACATAATGACAGATGCCAAGGAAATCCAAAGAATTTGATTGCACTTCAAAAGCCTATATGCCATAACATTTGAAAATCTAAATGAAATGGACAATTTTCTTGATAGCTTCCAAGTACCAAAATTGAAACAAGATCAGGTAAACAAATTAAATAGTCTTATATCTCCTAAGGAAATAGAAACAGTCATCAAAAGTCTTCCAACCATAAATAAGTAAGTAAGTAACTAAGTAAATAAATAAATAAATAAATAAGTAAGTAAGTAAAGCACAGGGCCAGATGAATTTAGTGCAGAATTCTACCATACCTTTGAAGAAGAGGTAATACCAAATCTCTTCTAACTATTCCACAAAATATAAATGGAAGAAACATTATCAGACTCATTCTATGAGGCCACAGTCACCTTGATACCTAAGTTACACAAAGATCCAAGAGAAAAAGAGAATTTCAGTCCAATTTCCCTTTTGAACATCGATACAGAAATGCTCAATAAAATATTCATAAACTGAACCAAAGAACACATCAAAAATATCATTCACCATGACCAAGCAGGCTTCATCCTAGGCATGCAGGAGTGGTTCAATATAATACATGAAAATTCATCAACTTAATCCATCATATAAACAAACTGAAAGAAAAATCCCACATGATCATCTCCTTAAATGCTGAAAAAGTATTTGACAAAAATCCAACATCCATTCATACTAAAAGTCTGGGAGAGATCGTGGATATGAGGAATGTACCAAAACATAGCAAAGGCAATATACAGCAACTTCAAACTAAATGGAGAGAAACTTAAATCAATCCCACCAAAATTAGGGACACAACAAGGCTGTCCTCTCTCTCTGTATCTCTTCAATATCGTACTTTGAAGTCCTAGCTAGAGCAATAAGACAACTAAAGGAGATCAAGGGGATACAAATTGGAAAGGAAGAGTCAAAGTATTACTACTTGTAGGTGATATGATAGAATACATAGGTGACCCCAAAAATTCTACCAGGGAACTCCCATAGCTAATAAACACCTTCAGCAAAGTGGCTGGATAAAAAAAATAAACTAAAAAAATCAGTAGCTCTCCTTTATACAAAAGACAAACAGGGTGAGAAAGAAATTAGGGATACCACACCCTTCACAATGGCCATGAAAAACAAAGTATCTTGATGTAACTCTAACCAAGCATATGAAGGACTTGTGTGAAAAAAAAGTTTAAGTCTCTGAAGAAAGAAATTGAAGAAGATATCAGAAGATGGAAAGATCTCCCATGCTCGTGGATCAGTAGGATTAGCATAGTAAAAATAGATGTCTTACTAAAACCAATCTACAGCTTCAATGCAGTATCCATCAAAATGCCAACATAATTCTTTATAGCCCTTGAAAGAACAATTGTCAACTTCATGGAAAAACAAAAACCCCCAAATAGCTAAGACAATTTTATATAATAAAAGATCTTCTGGAGGTATCTACATCCCTGATCTCAAGCTGTAGAGCAACAGCATGGTCCTGGCATAGAAACAGACTGGTAGATCAATGGAACCAAATCAAAGACCCAGGAATAAACCCACACACCTATGGACACTTGAATTTTGACAAAGAAACCAAATCTATACAATGGAAAAAAAGATAGCATCTTCAACAAATGGTGCTGGTCTAACTGGATGTCTATGTGTAGAAAAATACAAACAGACCCTTATCATCATGCACAAAACTGAAGTCCAAGTGGATTAAAGACCTCAACATAAAACCAGACACACTAAGTCTGTTAGAAGAAAAGGTGGGGAAGAGCCTTGAACTCATTGGCACAGGAGACAGCTTCCTGTAGGGTCCTGTAGGTTCCTGCAGGGTCAACAATTAATAAATGGGACCTCATGAAACTGAAAAGCTTCTGTAAAGCAGAGGACACTGCCAACAGAACAGATGACAGCCCACAGACTGGGAAAGGATCTTCACCAACCCTACATCTGACCAAGGAATAAAATACAAAATATATAAAGAACTCAATAAATTAAACATCACTAAACCAAATAATCCCATTTAAAAATGGGGCAGAGAACTAAAAAGAGACTTCTCAACAGAGGAATATCGAATGGCTGAGAAACACTTAAAGAAATGCTCAATGTCCCTAGTCATCAGGGAAATGCAAATCAAAATTACTCTGAGATTCCAGCTTATACCTATCAGAATCAGGGAAATGCAAATCAAAATAATTCTGAGATTCCAGCTCACACCTATCAGAATGGCTAAGATAAAAAAACAAAACAAAACAAAACAAACAAACAAAAAAAAACTTCAAGTGACAGTACATGCTGGCGAGTGCAAACTTGTACAACTACTTTGGAAATCAATCTGGTGCTTTCTCAGAAAATTTAGAATAATAATTCTACCTCAAGACCCAGCTATACCACTTCTGGGCTTATACCTGAAAGACGTTTCACCATACAACAAGGATATTTGCTCAAGTACATTCATAGCAGCTTGATTCGTAATAGCCAGAATGTAGAAACAACCTAGATGACCCTCAACTGAAGAATGGATAGAGAAACTGTGGCACATTTACACAATGGAATGCAACGTAGCTATTAAAAACAAGAGAATTTGAAATTTGCAGGAAAATGGATGGAACTAGAAACAATCACCCTGAGTGAGGTAACCCAGACCCAGAAAGACATGCATGGTATATACTCACTTATAAGCGGATATTAGCCACATAATACAGGATAACCACACTACAATACACAGACCCAAAGAAACTAAATAACAAGGAGGACTTAAGGAGGATGCTTAGTTCTCACTCAGAAGGGCAAATAGAATAGATACTGGAAGCAGTTGAAGAGAAGGAACAGGACAGGAGCCTACTATACAGGTCTTCTGAGAGACTCCTCCCAGCGGGGGGATCGAAGCAATGCTGAGAGACTCACAAACTCTGGGGTGGAGTGAAGGGAGTCTTTGGAAGAGTTGGGGGACAGAAGGACCTGGAAGGGACAGGAGCTCCATAAGGTGACCAGTGGCACCAACAAATCTGGGTGGAAGAGGTGGGTGCTGCAGAGACTGATGCACCAACCAAGGGCCATACATAGTGAAGACCTAGACCCTCTGCTCAGATGTAGTAGAAAGACAACACAGTCTCCTTGTGGGTCCCATAATATGGGGAGTAGGGACAACTTCTGACATGGACTCTGGTGCCCACATGTTGATCACTTCCCCCTGGCAGGGCAACCTTGCCAGGTCACAGAGGAAGAGCAAACAAGGCAGTCCAGATGAGAATTAATAGGCTGAGGTCAGATGATAGGGGATAAGGGCCCCCCTTTCTGAGTACTAGTGGAGTTGGGGAAAGGGGGGATGAGGGAGGGAGGGTGGACTGAGGGGAAGTGGGAGGAGCTACAATCAAGACGTAAAGTGAATAAATTAAAAAAAATTAACTTCACTCTGACACATTCCAATGCACTCTTAATAACAAATATATTACATGCACATAACATTATATAAAATAACAGTAAAGTTAAACTGTTTTTAGTATATTGACCAGAAGGATGGAAAAATATATTTCAGAAAGTTTCTGACTGTAACAAAAGGTACAATGAAGTCATTTAACCAGCAATCACAAAATAAGGATTTAACATTTCTCAGACCTACAGTGCTCATTGTGAGCATGTTACCTATTTCTAATTTATCATCATGTCCCAGTGTGTAGTATATAAGCCAATTTCACTTCAAGGATTTTCCTTCTACACAGGGCCAACATCTGTAATGTTTACTTACATAAGAAAATACTGTATTCTGGAGTATTCAAAATGAAATTATATTCAATAAAACTTTGGTAAAAACGTTTAAAAAAAGAGAAAAAGAAATCTTATTAGAGGGATAAAAGGACTGAACTATGGTGTGCCCATCCAAACAATGATTAGAAAAAGGAAAAAAAAAAAAAAAAAGCCTGTCAGTAAAAACACAGCTTTGAATGAAAGGCAAGTTCCCCGTAGAAGGAAGAGAGCAGAAAGGCCAGGGCCTGCTGTTAGGCCGAACAACTTACTCTTCCAGGAACTCATGCGGCTCTGACAGAACATGGCCATGTATTCTAAGACCAGCATCCCTAATTTCCAAAACACCTTCCACTAGGCCACAGTCCACCTCTATGTCCCATACAGGAGACATTCACCCCAGAGCCTTAACTGAATGAAGAATCTTAACTTTCAGGTCATCTGTGAGACGGTAAAAATCAAAAACAAAATCTGCAGCAGGATGGGGTTGCTCGTACGTGATCGCAGCACTTGGGAAGCTGAGGCAGGAGGAGTGGTGTGAATGTTAGTTTAATCTGCTCTACGTGGCGGTGAGTTTTAGGATAGCCTCGGCTATGTTGTGAGACCTTTGTCCTTTGTCTTCTTTTCTTTTCGGTTCTATAATTCGAAGGTAAGACAAGGCTAGGACAAACATTCCTGTTTCAGTTCCTATTACTGAGCAGTAGTCAGTATAAATCCAGAAACGCAGCAGCAAAGACTGTGCAGCTGAACCTGGAGCATCTGAGGGCGCGTACCAAGGTGGGAGTGGCCCCGCAGCCTCAGGAAGACCTACCCCATAACTGCTGGGCGTGGTCTGTGTGGCAGCCATTCTCAGTGGTACACTGATGTCTGTGGCTCTGCTTTCCTGGAGACTCGAGACTATCGGGGCCACTGCCCAGGCTTTAGTGACATCCCTATGAAGAGCCACTCTGCCCCTGAAGCAGACCTCTTCCAGGCCCAGGACGCTCGCTCTCTGTTGAAATCTGAGCACGAGCCACTATGACCCTGTAACTCTTGCACGAAGTCGGCCTGCAGAATCAGCACGCAGAGATGCCAAAGCTTATGCACCCTTTGGAGTGGTAACGTTGTCGGCCACCCTGGAGCAGCCAAGGCTGCTGCTGGACAAGAGGAAGCAGAATGCCAGGCGAGCCAGGCAGGGAGCCCATGGACAGCATGCACAGCGAGTGGCCCCTGAAACACTTGGGCCACTGGTCTCCTATGGGCAAGCCAGCCTCCTCACAAATTCCTGAGGTGACAGACAGACATCTGTGCATCCTTCTTTTCCATTTTTCTTGCGTTCAGGATTTGACTTTCCTTCTCTGGCTTAATTTTTTTTTTTTTTTTTTTTTTAAGGTTTTATGTCTCTTTGTGACAGCTCTGGCTGTCCGAGACTCGCTTTGTAGACCAGGCTGGCTTTGAACTCACAGAGATCCACCTGTCTCTGCTGGAATTAAAGGTGGCCTAATCTCTCTCTCTCTCTCTCTCTTTCTTTCTTTCTTTCTTTTTTTTTTTTTTTTTGAGACAGGTTTCTCTGTGTAGACTTGGCTGTCCTAGACTTGCTTTGTAGACCAGGCTGGCCTCGAACTCACAGTGGTCTGCCTGCCTCTGTCTCCCGAGTGCTGGGATTAAAGGGTGCGCCACTACTCCCGGCTCGGCCTAATCTCTTTAGCAAACAATTGCTGACCAGACTCTTTTCTCCTCATCATGTTTGTTTTGCATCTTTTCTGGATAGGCTGTGGATTTTCTAAACATTTTGTCTGTGTTCTTTTAAATTTTCCCTCTGCCTCATGACATTGTTCCCAAATCCTATTGGACACAGTGAAAAGTAACCAAGCAGCCATCTGAAAGCTTTGATGGCCAGAGGTTTCCAGACCTCTTCCATTTCGTCTTTCATGAGCATATGCAAAATTCAGTTATATTCTATGTTGCTTTATTTAAAATAAATAAATACTTGTTTATAAATTAATTCATAATAAATCACCCTATATGGTGATTTTTCCACCTTCCATTTCAATTCCTAGTCTTGTACTTTAAGGCCCCATCAGAAGCACCTGTAACACTTCATGTGCAGCTATTTAAGCTCTTTAAAGTCCAAGCCTCAAATTCTCACTGTGTCTACTGGTTTCCTAGTTATAATGCTACGTCCACATTTTAGGACATTGTTAGACCAAACAAGTCAGTATTAATGTACACTTTCTGGTTCAGTCAATTTCCTATAGCTACAACAAATAAAAGAGAGGTTTTATTTGGCTCATAGTATTAGAAAGTGAAGGGCTAGATCAGGCGTTTTTATCTCTGAGGTCTTTGGTAAAGCCCTTACAGAAGAAAACATCACAGTGAGCGTAGTGTGTGTTGAAGAAGACATGCTGTCATGAGGTTCAATACATTAACCTTTGCCAAAGGCTGTCTTGCTCATAACCTGACTACCTTCCACCACCTTATCAAAGTTTCTGCCACCTCAAGGAAGGCCAAGTTCCCAGCACAGAACCCTCAGGGAATCACTACCTCTGAGGCTGAGGCCAGGGCGCATCGAGGAATGGAAAGAGTGTAAGAGTCACACTGGAGTCAACACAAACTTCGCAGTTCTGCACACGCCACAGCTATGCACAGCTGTACGAGACCTGTGCAAGACAGGGCCCATTCAACACTCCACCAGGGGCGGAGAGGCGCTTACAGGGGAACTGTTAGCAGTTAGCAGTGGTAGAAAGACATTTTCTTCTGTGGCTTCCTACCCATACTTGTGCAAGCAGCTCCAACTAAACCCAGTTAAAAAGAAAGTCATGAAAGTAGGAGGAGAGAAAGTCAAGAAGAAAGGATAACTGTAGGTGGGTGAGATGACTCAACATGTAAAGTGACCTGCTGATGACGGGCTGACTGATGTCAATCCCGAGGGCCAGATAGTGGAAGAAGAAAACAGATGCTCTTCACTGCTCCCTATGTCCTCATTTTCCTGTCTCTTCTGGTGAGAGTTGGGCATATCCTATTCTGTAAAATCTTTCTTTTATTCATCATTTTTATCTGCCTTTCAATTAGACATCACTTTCAAACATGGATTCTTCCTTTTACCAACTAACTTTAACTTCATTGTGTGGGATTAAAGGTGTATACTGAGCGCATGTCTGTATCCCAGCCAGAGTAGCCATGTTTCTAGATTAAAATCCTTCTACATATCCCCCCTTTCTGTTTAAGCTAAAATTTGTACATAACCATTTCAACTGAAACTATTATCTATCTCATAAATTTTAACAGTCCGAATGTCCTTATGAAGATCCGTTGATGTGATGATCCTTCAAAACTGCAGTCCTGATCATCTGTCTTCAGCGAATGTCCATGTCAGCATCAAGGTTCTCAATCTCCAATCTTCCAGGTACAACTGCTATGGTGGTTTGAATAAAAATGCCTCTGGTAGGCTCACAGGGAGTGGCACTGCTAGGAGGCATGGCCTTGTTGGAATAGGTGTGATCTTATTGAAGGAAGTGTGTCACTTGGGGGCATGCTTTGGATTGCAGGTAATGCAAGCCATGTCCAGTGTCACTCTGTTATCCTAAAGCCTTCAAATCTAGATAGAGAACTCTCAGCTACTTTTCCAGCACCATGTCTTCTTCCACGATACCATACTTCCCACCATGATGACAACAGGACAAAACTTCTGGCCTGTAAGTCATCCCCCAATTACATGTTTCCCCTTACAAGAGTTGGCATGCTCATGGTGTCTCTTCACAGCAGTAGAAACCCTAACTAAGACAGCGGCCCACTTCCTCCAGTGAGATTCCCCTTCCTAAACATTCTACAATCTTTCAAAAACAGCACTACTATCTGGGGGCCAAATGTTCAAACACCTGCGCTTATAGTTACATTTCGCATTCAGATCGCAATTTACCTCTTCCATCAGTTTTGACAACCAATTATGCCCAGACCCAAATATCACTTGAGTACCCAATCCTTTCTGGGTAGAAACTAGAAGATGATATGTATGTTTTTTAAAATGTTTATTTATTTATTATGTATACAGTGTTTGCCTGCATGTGCACCTGCAGGCCAGAAAAGGACATCAGATCACATTATAGATGGTTGTGAACCACCATGCAGTTGCTGGGAATTGAACTCAGGACCTTTGGAGGAGCAGTCAGTGCCTTTAATCTCTGAGCCATCTCTCCAGCCCATATATGTATGTTTTAATAAGTGGCAGTAAGTGGCTTTTTTGTTTGTTTGTTTGTTTGTTTGTTGTTTTTTGAGACAGGTTTTCTCTGTGTTATCTTGGCTGTCCTGAACTTGTTTTGTAGACCAGGCCGGCCTCTAACTCACAGTGATCTGCCTGCCTCTTTCTCCCAAGTGCTGGGATTAAAGGCATGCGCCACCACCACTTCTGGCAGTAAGTGGTTTTAATAGCAAATATCTAACTAGCCAGCTCCCTACAAGGGCCAAAAGCCCTTTATTTGCAATGCTTGTTGATTTGCGTGGTGTAAATACTCCCTTGGTGGTTGCTAATACCGTTAACCTGGCTTACAAAATGACCGTGAAGTTAACAGCCAACTTTCACTAGCCAGTATCAGCCAGATCCAGCACATTGCATGTAAAGGCATAGAGTGCTGAGAGGACGGTCTATTCTAGAACATCTGCAGCTACTCATGTCAACATGACCCACAGAGCCAGGGCCCAAAACTCCAACTTCCACAATCTCCATTCATTTTAGACCTTGCCTCCTAGTCTCAGGATTCCCCATGAAGTTTTAACCAGATACCTTTGCCTTTGGATTTTTTTTCTTCAGAGAAGCTTCTGGAACCCAAGTCTGAAATGGAAAAGGCTCCCTCATTTCAGCAGAACTGAGCTCACGTTGCTTTTTTTTTTTTTTTTTTTTTTTTTCTGGCCAGTGAAGCCAACACACTGGGTTCAAGGCCTCTAGAGAAAAGCCTTAATCATGTGGGCTGAAGGTCCTGGCAACTTCAGCCCCTCTTACATTGGTATTGAGTAATAAGTCAACTGGCTTGAACTTCTGTAGCATGACATGGTCCAACGGAGAGGTCTAGGGGAGAGTGTGTGGGCAGCTTGGGATGGCGGCATGGAAGTCTGGACATGGGTCAGTCCTATCTCAGTGTTATGAAGAGAAATGTCCTGATAGACACGCTGAAGCAGATAGCAGGGCCTTTAGGAAAGATTCTGAAGAGCCACCTGTGTGCTCACGTGCCTGAGTGGTTGAGAATTGACGGCAGGCAAATTTCAGCTCTGCGATTGAAGCGATATCATCGTAGCTGGGGAGCCTGATCATGGGCAATGCAGTGCATTATTATTAAACTATTTCAACATACAAGCAGGCAGTTTGAGGATCTGGTCTTGTAGACTGTAAAAATAATTTTTTTGATAAAATGATGCCTTGGCTTTACCAAGGATGACAAAAATTTACTAAACACTTAAGGATAATTATTAATAACATATACTAAAACTCCACTTCAAAGAGAAGTGCATGCTGTCTGTGGAAGTATATCAGATGTTCTATATACAAGTATGAAAATGTCATAATAAAAACTTTTTAGATGTTAGACAGTACTGCCATCTAACCACACATGCCTATACCAACACGTGGACCGGATGGAGTCCCTTATTGGTTCTACCTGTTTACATGGGCATTTGCTAATGAGTAGAACCACAGTACCTACACTTCTTTTAAAATGCAATGCGTTTTGTTTCTTTTTTTTTTTTTAATTCTGGCTTTTTAAGTATCTTGCCAATGAAACTCCAACTTAAAATTATTTTAAAGATAAATTAATTACCTTGTAGCATATTCCGGTTTTCACCTCTTAAATGCTTCATTTTATTCAGTCATTTTCTAAGTGAAAGAAGTCAGGTCCTTTCTTCCCAGTTTCTTTCTTATGGTGATAAACACATGGAGATTGGATGAGTCTCTGCTTTGGGAGACCTCAGTGTTACGAAGTAGACAGACATGAAAAGGTTATAATATAATATGTAATATAAGTATAAATTATATATTATATAATGCTTGTGTGTATAAGGATTATGTATACTTATACATAAGCTTTAAATATAATTACACATATATAATTATAATTGTAATATAGTATAATGCATCTTATGAATGAGAGTTGATAACATACTCTCAGAAGGAACTTTAATAAATTCCATGGTTTCATGGAGGAAAGACTTATCAGTCTTCACATACTTAAGTTTATTTAATCTATGGTCTAGTGACTTCTCCCTGCTATACAGACCAGTGAGCTGCATCCTATTTCCTCACACTGAACATGAGAAGCAGCATTACATAGACAGCCCAAAAAACACAGTTGTCCCTTAAATTTTGAGTCAATAAAATGTAGCAATTTTTTTTTACAATAATGAGGTGTTATAGGAATAGACTATGTATGTTTCTTTCTTTCTTTCTTTCTTTCTTTTTTTTTTTTTTTTTTTTTTTGGCTTTTTAAGACAGGGTTTCTCTGTGTAGCCTTGGCTGTCCTAGACTTGCTTTGTAGACCAGGCTGGCCTCGAACTCACGGTGACCCACCTGCCTCTGCCTCCTGAGTGCTAGGATGAAAGGCGTTGCATCACCACACCCAGCTAGTGTACATTTCAGTGTAGGTAAACCTTAGAAATATTTGACTAAGTAGAAGAAGTCAGTTACAAAACCCCCATGCATGCAACCCCATGTCCAAGAGATGTCTAACACAGGCAAATCTACGGGCAGAGCTGGCTGAGACTTCTGGGTGGAAGAGCGGTAGGTGGCTAACAGCTATTGGGTGTGGACTTCCCTTTGGGATGACCAAATTACTCATTCTATGGCTGAGGACAGTTGTACGTTGTCTTAGAGCCACTACTGCTGTGATGAAACACCATGATCAAAAGAAAGCTGGGGAGGAAAGGGTTTACTCGGCTTACACTTCCACATCACTGTTCATCACCAAGGGAAATCAGGACAGGAATTCAAGCCTGGCAGGAACCTGGAGGTAAGAGTGGATTCTGAAGCTGGGGGAGTGATGCTCACTGGCTTGCTTCCCATGGCTTGCTCAAGCTGCTTTCTTATAGAACCCAGGACAACCAGCCCCGGAATGGCACTACCGACAATTGCCTGGGCCCTCCCCGCAAATTGGTCACTAATTAAGAAAATGCCTTACAGTCCTGCTTATAGCCCAATCTTACGAGGTATTTTCTCAATTGAGGCTCCCTCTTTTCCAATGATACTAGCACATGTCAAGTTGACATACAACTAGCCAGCATGGGCTGGAGAGGTGGTTTAGTGTTTAAGAGCACTGGCTGCAAATCCATTCAATGGAAAAACGACAGCATCTTCAACAAATGGTGCTGGTCTAACTGGATGTCTACATGTAGAAAAATGCAATTAGACCCCTATTTGTCACCATGCACAAAAATCAAGTCTAAGTGGATTAAAGACCTCAACCTAAAACCAGAGACATTAACCCAATTAGAGGAAAAAGTGGGGAAGAGTCTGGAACACATAGGTACAGGAGACAACTTCCTGAATAGAACACCAACAGCCCAGGCCTTAGCATCAACAATTAATAAATGGGACCTCATGAGGCTGAGAAGCTTCTGTAAGGCAGGTGACACTGTCAAGAGAACAAAGCGACAGCCTACAGACTGGGAAAAGATCTTCACCAACCCTTCATCTGACAAAGGTCTAATATCCAAAATATATAAAGAACTCAAGAAATTAAACACTATCAAACCAAATAACCCAATAGAGAAATGGGGCTCAGAACTAAACAGAGAATTCTCAATAGAGGAACATCAAATGGTGGAGAAACACTTAAAGAAATGCTCGACCTCCTTAGTCATCAGAGAAATGCAAATCAAAACGACACTGAGATTCCATCTTACACCCATCAGAATGGCTAAGATCAATAATTCAACTGACACCACATGCTGGCGAGGATGTGGAGAGAGAGGAACACTCCTTCATTGCTGGTGGGAATGCAAACTAGTACAACCACTTTGGAAATCTATCTGGCGCTTTCTCAGAAAAATGGGAATAGGGCTTCCTCAAGACCCAGCTATTCCACTCCTTGGAATATATCCAGAAGATGCACTACCACACAACAGGGACATATGCTCAACCATGTTCATAGCTGCCTTATTCATAATAGCCAGAACATGGAAACAACCTACGTGTCCATCAGTAGAAGAATGGATAAAGAAACTGTGGTATATTTACACTATGGAATACTACTCAGCTATTAAAAACAAGGAATTTCCGAAATTTGTGGACAAATGGATCGATCTAGAAATTATCATAATGAGTGAGTTCACCCAGAAGCAAAAAGAGTCAAATGGTATATACTCACTTATATCGAGACACTAGGCCAAGGGGTACGCCCCCATGATAAACTTTACCTACCAAGAAAGTGGGTCAGAGGGGAGAAAATCCTATTGAGACTTTAGGGGTGAGAAGCCGGGAAGAATGAGGAAATAGAGGGATCCAGTGGGTCCTGGAAAAATACAGGCGGGTCTGGGCCCTCTAGTCCTCCTCAAACTATGGAACCAGCCAAGGAAAATATAGCAGTAAACTTCGAACCCCTACCCAGTCTAGCCGATGGACAGGACATTCTCCACCGTTAAGTGGAGAAGGGGATCTGACTTTCACACAAACTCTGGTGCCCCATATCGGACCATGTCCCTTGGATGGGGAGGCCTGGTGGCACTCAGAGGAAAGATAATAAGTCACCAAGAAGAGACTTGATACCCTAGGAGCATATACAGGGGGAGGAGGTCCCCCTCAGTCACAGACATAGGGGAAGGGAGTAGAGGGGGAAACGGGAGGGAGGAAGGAAGGGGAGGATACAAGGGATGGGCTAACAATTGAGATGTAATATGAATAAATTAATAAATAAATTAATTAATTTAAAAAAAAAAGAGCACTGGCTGCTCTTCCAGAGGTCCTGAGTTCAGCTCCCAGCAGCCAGATAAAGCATTCCTATACATAAAATAAATAATAAAAAAAACTAGCCAGCACACATGTCTCTGTGAATATACTAAAAGCCATTTAATAATCAGCTTATTTTTATTACATATTTTGAAACAGGGTCTTGCTAATTTTCCCAGACTGATCTGGAAACCCTGAGGAGTTGGAATTACACGCGTATCTCACCACATTCATCTCCACAATGATATAGCTTAACACCTGCTCTCATGTGTATGTGAGAAAGAACCTGTGTGTGGGCGCACTGTATGCGCATGCTTATGAAGGCCCAAGATCAATGCTGGGAATCTTCTTTGGTCAGTCTACACCTGACCTCTTAGCTGAAGTCAGCATTCACAGATATGGGGTAACCTAGTTAGCCAACTTGCTCCAAGGAACCTCAGTCTCCACCTCCCTGCCCTGGAATTATGGGGCATCTATCATGGCCACCTGAAGGTTTGTGTTTTCTGGAGATCCAAGGTCTGATCGTCACACCTGCAGGGCAAGCACTTTATCCACTGGGCCATTTCCATAGACACGTAACTATATGCTTTAAACAGCTGAGTTGAATAGATGAACAATATTAGCATGTAAATCTGTTGGGGGGGTTATCAATTATTCCCTATGCACACTGTTCTTGGACATGCCTGGCACACAGTAACTGCTGCACAAGGGTTGGTTTGCTATTATCGGTGTCATATAAAATCAAGAGAGTGTTTTTCACTTGCTACATTAGAGAGCATTAAATACTTCAGTGGCACACAGTAATGGCTAAGATAACTGTACTTGGAATGTCCTGCACTGTAAGTGGGAATGTAAATTTGTGTGGTCTCGTGGCTTTACTTATCAAATGATAAATATTCATATTTTTGTTCAATAATTTAAGAGAATCTCTCTCTGCTCCTTCTGGCGAGGCTTAAATTACCCAAAGACCCGAAGCACTATTAATATGTGTCTGGTTAAATAAATGATGGTACAGTCATGCCAGGCATCCTTCTGAGGATGAAAAAAAGAGAAAACGGGGAACGGGGAGCTTGTACAGTGCGGGTCTCTCTAAGATACATTATTAAGTAAGAAAAATTGCAAGGCTTATGGTGTGCTGACTTTACTGTGGAGAGTAATTTATGTATGTGATGTAGATGCTTATGAGCTCACACATTTACATACACATTTATGCTTGTATCTGTGTGGCCTCTGTGGAAGGAAACCAACGGGAAGACTAGAAGTCTCAGATCAAAGAAAGACTTTCATTTGGTCCTGCATGCTTTTTGTATTGCTTGGAAATTCTGGTTTTAATTTTTTTTTAAATACTTTTTCTTTAGTTGAGAGAAATTGTTATGCAGCCCAGGCTGATCTCGAACCCACTACGTAGCTGAGAATGACCTTGAACTCGTGATGCTACCTTTGCCTCCTGAGTGCTGGAGTTACAAGTACGGTCACATACTCAGTCTCTGTGGTGGCAGGGATGAAAGCCAGGCTTTCCTACTTGCTGGATAAGCACTCTACCAACTGAACTATATCCACAGCTCCAATAGGCACACGCCTTTAATCCCAGGACTTGGGAAGCAGAGGCAGGTAGATCGCTGTGAGTTCGAGGCCAGCCTGGTCTGCAAAGCGAGTCCAGGGCAGCCAAGGCTACACAGAGAAACCCTGTCTGGAAAAAACAAAAAACAAAACAAAACAAAACAAAAAACAATAAATTAGAGGAAAGAAGAAAGGGAACAGAGGTTAGAATAGCTTCAAACCAAATGAGTTGGTCTCTGGTCACACTTTACTCAGTGACACCAGCGCACCAAGGCAGGAGGAGCAGAAGGTGAGACACAGGGCCTGGAAGGCCGTAAGCACGATGGAGATCCAACACTCCAGGAACCATTTCAGGAGCTAATTCAACTTTAATCAGGGAGAACAAAGGCTATATAGCCCTTGAGGAGTGGGTGGGGGCTTCACAGATAGGCATTATAATTGGTTGGAACCAGGCACTTTTAGGATGCTTGTTTTACATTTGGCAGCATGCTCCTATCATACGAACTGGAACACATGACCTACTTATACTATAGGTGCAGGGAGGGGAGAGCTAGCAGGGAGTTGTGTCAGGGCCATATAGCAAGTATAGTTGGGGGCCAGATGGAATAGAAGGCCCTGCTGAGCAGAGGGAGTCCTGCACCCAACACCAAGCTCAGAGTGGCTATCTGGACCAACACGACTGCAGCCTCAAACAGCAGGGTTATTCCAACACGTGGAGTCCAGGAGCTGTGGACTGTGATGGACTGTGATGGTGGCCAGCATGGCAACCTAACACGAACACACTAGCATGCGGAAGGTCCTGAGGCTTTGAGAGAAGACCTACTGAGCATCCTCATGTTCATAGCCTGCCACTGGACACTGGAGGGTGCTTTTTACAGCAGTATCTGAATAGTTATGTGTTTGGAACGAACTAGTTAATAGATCCTGGGACACAGAAGGTACCCTTCCTTCACGTGGCTACTGATTTATCCATTTTTTTCACTCTGGGTATATAATTGGCGAGTTTCAGGTTTGCTGAAAATACACAAGAGAGTATTGCATCACCATTAATAGCCTCTTAATAGTGAACATTATTAGCAGAATGCATAATGCCATGATGATAAAAGAAGACTAATTTTGAAACACGGG
>OU015752.1:3048387-3055887 GCA_907169655.1 Acomys percivali | reverse complement strand
AGAGGTTGGTTGTCTTTTTAAAGCTTGACTTTTATTACTTTTAACCTTATTCAGACAAAACTGGGTACTGATATCCTTTGTTACATGTGAGTGTGTTTATGCCTATATATCTGTTATTATGGTTGGCTGTTTATTGTTCTAGGAAGCAGAGATTGTATGACTATGCACAAAGCAAGAAAAACAAAATCCGTAAGATGTGGCTAGATCATTTTACACCATAACTTCACAGTCTGAAGCAATCTCACACTCCACCGCACCCAGTGGGGCCCAAGCAAACACAGCCATGGTGGTGGGGCTAGGCTTGTCGGAAACTGGCTAAATACACTCGCTATTTGTACTTTGACATTTTTCAGTCAGAACACTCAGCTTTGCCGGAAAAACTGTCTTCTGTCTGAGTTACATTATTTGGGATTCTTCAATGTAGCACCGAGAAGCAAACAGTTATGATGAGGTTTGGGAACCAAAACCTCTACCTATGGCCCAGAAAAGAGCTCCATTGTCACTAGCAGACTCGTCACTTCCACTCACTCCTTTGTCTCTTCCTCACCACTATATGGATCCCTATTGATGATCAGATCAGTTTGAACCCCAAATCCCCACTATCTGCAATCTAATCATGGGATATGAGTAGATTATGGCAGAAAAGCCCTTATGACAATTTTAGACAACGTTTGGGGTTTTTCTATCTTATTTAGATTTATTTAAAATGGACTTAAAACTTTTTTTTTTTTTTTTTTTTTTTTTTTGAGACAGGGTTTCTCTGTGCAGCTTTGTAAACCAGGCTGGCCTTGAACTTACAGCGATCTGCCTGCCTCAGGCTTCCGAGTGCTGGGATACAGGTGTGGTATGCCACAGCACTGGCTCTAAGACTTTTTTTTTTCAATGTGTATGAGTGTTTTGCATGCATGTATGTAAGTGCACCACTTTCAGGGTTCCCATGGAGGCCAGAAGAGGACATCAGATGCCCTGGAATTCCAGTTTCAGATGGTTGTGGGCCACTGCGTGGGTTCTGGAAATCAGGCCTAGGTCTTCCAGAAGAGCAAGCAGTGCTCTTGATCACTAACTCATTTCTCCAGCACTAAACTATTTTTACGCTTATGACTTTGCAGATTTACACTTTTGGGGGCGGGGAGGTTAGCCACATTGTTCTCATAGTCAGTGAATTTTCTAGCTTTCTTCCTAGCACTGGTGCTCTTTCAGCCTTATTTTTAAAAATTCCATCATATTTCAGTTTTAGCAAGGAAAATTCAGAATATAATCTGAGCTAAATTCTGCATGTACAAAACAGTCTGTTTCTCTTTCTGGTTTGCAATTAAAATATTAAAACTTAGCACAGCAAATGGATTGCTTTTCTCTCCTGGGGCCACCAAAATAGAGGAGGTGCTCTCTGTGATTTCAGGGTGTTGTTTTTTAATCTTTGGGGAGTTTCATTTTCTCCTGTATGTAGTGTGGGAATATTACTCAGCTCTGCTACATCTAAAATCATTAAATGCACGAGAGGATGAAAACTACCTAATGTGCAAATAGCAAGCAGTCAATCAAAACCACGACAGACAGACAGACAGACAGACAGATGGACAGACACAGTGATTCCTTACATCTAGGGCTTCGGTGTTTTGTTAGCTATGCATAGTTGTTTTTTTTGTTTTGTTTTGTTTTTTTTAAACTTATATCACTTTTAACTATAGCAGATGCCAAAGTTCCCTGCCCTATGTGTACTATTTTGTTTACATTTAAATATGCTCAGCTTCTTTTAACTTAACACCTTGTTAGTCTGGTACGGAGGAAAAGTCAATTTTAGAAAAAAGCCAAGCCTTAAGCTACGCATGGCCGAATAACCTTGTGGAAGATAGGGCATCAGACTTGACAAAAGCACACAGGAGCCTGACCTAGAGCTCATGTGAGCATCTGTAGGGAGAACTGGGGCACCTGACCAAGGCCAGCACGACCAATCATGACAGAGTGTGGCCTCCACACCCACCTGCTCACCACTTGTCCCCTGGAGAAAAGCCAGTCTGTCTACTCTTTCTACTGGGCTGAATTCCATGTTAGTTCTTCCGGGAAATCTGTATCTTACTGGTCATGCAAAGTGACAGTAGAGGCCAGTATAAACCATGTTCACATTACCCTGAGAGATAATTTTGAAAACGCGTTATAAGTGTCAGATGCCCCTTTGTCAGCCTCATAAAACCTTGAAGTTCTCTGGAAGTTACAGGTAGCATTACAGGTCTGTGTGGAGTCTTACCAGATGATATCTATGCTTGAAACTAGGTTTTGTGGTTATTCTAGATAGAGCGGTAAGTATTTCTGCACTTCTCTTTTTATGTTTTTTACCCCATTGTCACATTTTTAAATTACAGCTTCCTATATACTTCTCTTGGAGGCAGGCCACATTCTAGATATGTGCCCTGGAGTATCTTCTGCCATTTCCAAAGTTGTTCAGTGGTGTTTCGCTCTTGCCAAGTTTCAAGATTCCCTGCATGCTTTAGAGTCAGCAACGCATGAGGATAATACACTGTTTAAGGTTTGCAGTGCAAGACGAGACAGTGAGACGTGGCGGCAGAACTCATCCATGGAACAGCATATTTGGGTTCTATTTTATAGTGTTGAGAAAACATAAAAAGTGGGCCTATATTAAACTGTATAGTTTCTGATCCCCTTAACGTGTGTGTGTGTGTGTGTGTGTGTGTGTGTGTGTGTGTGTGTGTGTGTCGTTATGGAGAGAAGACTGTAATATATTGACATCAGTAAAGAGAGCCAGTTGGAGGTTCTGATATTTTGAGGTGGCTTCTCAGCATTAAGAGTCTAACGGTTATTGTCTTCTTAAGCCAATCAACACTCTTCATTTAAAAAGATACTGGCAGATGGGCACAGTATCCTATGTGATTTTATTTTTCTTCTTATTCTACAAACATGTGCTAATCCACTTTGAAAAAGCTCAGTGTTCACCCGTGCAGGGTACAATTCAATATTAACGCATCTACAGAGTTGTAAAATGATAATCATGTGGAATTCAGAATATTTTTATCACCCCCTCCAACCACCCTCCCCCACCCCCAGCGCCATATCCCCTGACCCTGGGCCATCATGGGTCTGGTTGCTGTCATTGTAGGTTTGGAATGGTGCAGTGCATGTCTTTTGGAATGGCTTCTTCTACTGAGAATCCAGGATAGCTTACAGTATTTGACCAGGACCTTCTGCCTCTGAAGGTAGATGTTATCCTTGAGTTGAGGATGGAGTACGATTTGCATAAGACAAAAAATTAGAAACTAGTTAAAGCAAATGCCCCTACCCCCCTTTTCCCCCTACCACAGAAGGAAATCCATATTACCCATGATAAAAAGCGAACCATGCAGGCACCAAGCGCTGAGCAGCACGTGTCCTAAGGTCCCCTTGATTCTTGGGGGTGGGGGTGGGGGTGGGAGTAGTAGGCTGGAAAGGAACCCACAAATTTAACAAAGAAGATTCATCAAAAGAAGGCAAGGATCAAAGTGTTGGGCAGATGTCGTGTAAGAGCAAAACTTCCCCTCGGAAAAAAAACTGATCTTTGGATAGTTAACATAAATCAGTGTAAACCCCTCCTCCCTTTCTCTACCGGGGTCCCTGGGGAGCAGGTTCCTCAGGGTAGGCAAACCAGAGCCTAAACGACAAACAAGCATTCCCACTTGCCCTTTCCCCCTCTTCTCGCTGCCACCGTTGAGCCTCGTTACAGTTTGCTCAAATATTTGGAAGTGAATTTAGAGTCCTCCCCCCAACTTATGATTTTATAGCCAATAGGTGATGAGGCTCATTTGCATATTTCCAATCACTTAAGCGGCGGTGGAGTGGAAACCCTGTCAGACTTGATTCCTCCTTCTCCTCCTCCTCCTCCTCCTTCTCCTCCTAGGAATTCTGCCCCTTCTAGCTGTCTGCGCTCCCCCTTTAAAGGTTGACTTGCCCTGCTGCTCTTTACCGGGCTCCAGCCCTCTGGCGCCTTCTGCTCAACCCTTTGCAACGCGGATCCGCGCCCGCCCGCCCCGCGCAGTTCCAGCCGCCAAGCAGAAGGACGCTCCGGGAGATGGAGAGCAAAGCCTTGCTCCTGGTGGCCCTGGGAGTGTGGCTTCAGAGTTTGACTGCGGTAGCCGCAGTAGACGGTAGGTTTTTCGCGCCAAAAGCCCTCCACCTGCAGACCCGGTGGCGACCACTTTCTCGCCATCTGAAGATGGGAGGGAGAAAGTTGGAAGGGACGCGCCTTAGGACTCCCGGGTGCATCAGGGGTGGAGAGTCCCGGGACGGGTGGCTGGAATGGAATCTAGGCGCAGCAAGGAGGGACTCACCCTCCGATCACGCTACGGCGACTCCGGGTTCCCGCTTTTCTCCCTCTCTTTCTCTCAGCAGTTCCCGCTCGGCCCCCTGCCCTCTCCCGCCGCCGGCCATCGCAGGAAAGGGCCGGGGGTGTGACGCGTGGGATCGGGGAAGACCTAGAGGTGGGTGAAGCAGTAGTGACAGGTTGTTACCTCCCTATAGGGGGTGGGGGGGTGCTGAATGTAAGACACGCTGACCAAGGTGACCCTAACTTGGCTGGGATCGAGGGTCAGACCCGTCTGGAGACAGGAAGAGTGAACCCAGTGTGGCTCCACCAACGGTCGGGGCGGGAGGGCGCGTTGTCCCGGTTCCGACTGCACACAGGGTACTGTCGCTCTGAGCGCAGAGCTGTGAGCTACAGGGGGAGTGGGAGTGCTAGGTGGTGGTGCCCGGGAGCGCGTGGCTCCAAGTCCTGGATGGAAATCAGAGTCCCGCATGCATTCCTGCGCGGGAGAGCGATTTTGCCCTCCGCTTAGCTCAGTATGGGAGAAAGCCCAGGAAAGAGTCGAGCCTCCGGAAAACGTGACTCAGCCACCAGCATTCCGGAGCCTCCGGCTTGCGGGTTACCAGTTTAGCATTGTCTCCTTGCTGTCCTCCCAGGAGAGGCTCGCCTGAGAGCACGTGGGGTTTTCCAGCGCCGTAGGGAGGTCGCGTTCACCAATGTGGTCACAAAAGCGGTCACCTCCGGGCCGCTGCTTGCTCTCTCAGCCTAGAGAGGACGACTAGAGCCAGTTGCGAGTTTCTTTATGGCCTTGAGGTCGAGACCTGCCCACAATTGAGAAGCCTTGTAACTTGAACCTTGGTTTGAGCTAACAGAACAGAGACTCAAAATGTGACTGAACCCAGTCATAAAAGGAGGCTGGAGTTTCCTTGTGTTGCCGCTGGTAGAATCGCCATGAGGGTGGTGTCCCCGGGAGGAGCTCTAAAATGGCATGTCCACAGCCTATCCTCGGTATTAGTGGACTCCTTGACTGCAGCTAAGAACTCGCTTTATTTCTGCATGTAGTTGTAAACGTCTTTGCTGAGTTATCAAAGGAGACTCTGGCATGGAAGATAAGAATCTCAGGTGTTTGAGGATACTGGAGATCCTGCCTCTCCAGTGGCAAGCTGTCTTTCTGCATCGCTAACAACTGTGGTTTAAAAAAAAAAAAAAAAAAAGCAACAAATTTTTAATTCCTATTTCAGGAAGCACGCCGCAGTATAACGCGGCTTTACCTGTAAATGCTCACGGAAAAGGTCGGTCGTCTACATTTTAGGGTTTTGCTAAAGGTTTCTGTTAGAAACTCTGGACCCAGCTTCTTGCTGCTTAGCGTCACCCTTCAGCATTCAGCGGCATAAGCTGTAATATTAGGAAAGTTGGCGAGACTCAAAGTGCCCTGGATTTCCTCTCTCGTATACTTGGATTTAAATGGACACATAAGTAATTGCGTAACAATTTTGGATTTTAGCCAACACCTGATTTTTTTTCTATCACTAAACTGTATTAGGGATTGTTATTCCTGAGCAGGTGTCATCTTTCTGTTTTCTCTACCCGCCCTTTATAGTGTGGTGTTTCCACCACAGCGCTTCTTCTAGTCAGTCCCACAGATGAATTCACCTAGGAGTAAGACTGGGGTGCAGCTGAAAGACGCAGCTTGGAGTGACCCCAGCTCCCCTCTGGGCTCCCAGTTTCCTTGTTCACTCTTGATTTTTTTTTTTTTCCTTTTCCGTGAACAGTGTCTGAGTCTGAGAGGCATTTTCCTGGGGTGCCTTCTTCCCAGGGCCCTGCTCCATGCAGTCCTTTTCCTTCCTTCACAACGCTCACTTGCAGGTTAATATCAAAGTGAAGTCACCGGGTAAGGACAGCAAAGAAGCAAATGACACTGGAAGAGATCTTGACAAGGGAGTGATTGATTAATAGCTGCTTTGAAAAGTGTGGGGAGGTAAGGAGGGGAAGAGTCGCAGTGGAAAGTGTATTTTTAGCACAGCTTCCCCTGACGGCTGCACTGCTCTATTCAGCTGAGTGTTTCTTCTGCTCTGCCAGATTGTCCAGCCAAGCAGATTTTAAACATCCCATGTTGTCCTGTCTGTCCCCTCTTCCTCTGACCACAGCCCCACTTCTACATTATCATCACCAAGGCTGCCTTGTGATGTCTGTGTGGCTTATCAGAGAAAACTGCCTTGTGATAGCGCTGCAGTCTTCTGCGTTCTTCATGCACTGGGTGCTGCCTCTTCACCCGCTAGCTCTCATCTGTCTTCAGGTGTCTTCTGTTGCTTCCTTAGAGGCTCACTGCTGCTCCCTCCCTGACAGCAGTACAGTCCTCTCTCTCTAACCTTCCCCCTCTTCAATGGTTCTTTAGCTTTTAACTCCAGCCTAATTTCTTCTCTGTGAGACTGTTATCCAAATCAAGATAAACGTCTCTTCCTTGTTATACACTACATTTGAGCTGTCTCTTTGGAAATTTAGGAATAAAGATTACGTAGAAAAGGAAACACATTGCCGTGTGATTTGTCAACATAAATACATCACCCTGGTGCTTAACAGGGACCTGTCTTGGGGGTCCTGATTGTCACAGTAGTACTAATGTGCTGGGTCAACTTCAGGATGGATGATACACCGCGGCCTTTCTCCTTCATTCTTTTTCATCTTCCTCTCTTCCTCAGTCCCCTCCTCTTCCTCCTCCTTTCTTTTTCTAAAGGGGACTTAATTTTCCAAGGAACCTAGCAAAAGGCAGCATAGCTGGATGAATGCAGAGGCCCGGATACGTTTCCCAGTTTCCTTAGCAACAACAGTCACCTCAGGCTAGCTCAGGTCTACAACAGTCACCTCAGGCTAGCTCAGGTCTACCCGTCACTCCCATAGTCAACCTAGGGTGAACCTCAATGAGAAAGCACCCTTATGGAGTCACGCCCGGGGTCCGTCCTCTTACCTGTCTCCACGTGCTCTGCACTTACTGCTTCGGGAAAGCACATTGATCGCTAGGGTACCAAGCCGCTCTTAAAGGGCAGCAAGCTCCCCCTGCGCAGACTAAGCAGCCGAAAGATTTGTGACTTCACATTGAACATGAAATTGAAATGACTGCCTCACTCATTAAGCAGCACCATTCTCTAACAAACTGATCTTTATGTTTATCACACATGCACACACACACACACACACACACACACACACACACA
>OU015752.1:3034699-3048377 GCA_907169655.1 Acomys percivali | reverse complement strand
TGTGTGTGTGTGTGTGTGTGTGTGTGTGTGTGTGTGTGTGCATGTGTGATAAACATAAAGATCAGTTTGTTAGGAGGATGAAATGTTACAGGTGGTGAGAGGGGGAATCAAGTGAGGCTAATTTACTTTTATATTTTCTGAACCACTTTCTAAAAGTAAAATAACTTGTTGGGCAGAATCAGATTAATAAGGTTAAATGCATGCAATGTTTTTTTTTTAACCAGCTAGTAAGGTTAATAGTGTTTTCTGGAAGGAAGAAGAAAGCCTGTGTCCTCAAATAAGATGTGAGACTGCACATATTCTTGGTGGCAGGATGGATTTAGACAGTTATTAAGAGCTTTAAAGATTGGAAGTTTAACATCATCTCATAGTTGGATAAAGACGTTCAGAGCATTTACCAACTATTGTGAAACTTATCTCTTTCTAGCAAATATAATCATTTCAGAAATGAATTAAGAAATATCTCCTGTGTTTTAGGTAGTGGAGATTCACTTGTGTGTGTGCACATGCATGATTGAGTTACTGCTTATAATGAATCACTCAGCAACTAACCACAGCATTTAAAAATAATCTTTAGAAAGGAAAATGTTTGCTAGTCCTCAGATAACTACATGACGAGTAGATTTCAGTGCCTGCACTTTCACTTTTAGTGACTCCATCACTACTCTTCTTGGCTTGACTTTTGTAATGTCAGTTTGAAATTAGAGGTTTCAATTTTTTAGTTATAAAAAGGAAACAGATTTAGAATAAGATATGTGTAGTGTCTTAATTATCTTTTGTTTTGTTTTGTTTATTGAGACAGGGTTTCTCAGTGTAGCCATGCTGTCCTGGACTTGCTCTGTAGCCCAAGCTAGCCTTAAACTCAAAAAGATAGGCCTGCCTCTGCCTCTCAGAGTTCTGGGATTACAAGTGTGCACCAGGGCAGCCAGATGTGTCTTAATTACCTTAATTGTTCATTTCCTGAAAATTTTAAAGAGAAACATTCAATTTTACATTATTGTTGTTGTTGTTGTTGTACATAAGTAGGCTGTGTCTATAACTTGACCAAGAAATAAGTGATTTTCTCTAAGTCCTCTGTGGTCTGTTTCCTGAAAAGGATCTGATTGTATTAGCAATTTGACAATTTTTACTTTTCTACAAAGAATCGTAAGATACATCAGCACTTAGAGATTTGTGAATAGTTTTAAAATCTAGGTTCACCTTCTCTCCTTATCCAGTTTAAGATTTAGAATGAAAACAAGCTCCTTCAACAGCCAGATTTACTGCTGTTTATTTGTTTGTCATGTGCTTATGTTTTTTGAGACCATTTTTCTGTGTAGCCCTGGCTGTCCAGAAACTCACTGTGTAGACCAGGCTGGCCTCGAGCTCACAGAGATCTGCCCGCCTTTGTACCCCGAGTTCTGGGATTAAAGGCATGCGCCACCACCGTCTGCCTAAGATCTGCTATCGTTTTAAAAGTCTAACTTCTCGTGAAACATTCTAAGCACAAAAGGAAAAGGAGTGTACCCTGGGACTGTACTGACCATGGCTCACCCACGTCCTGGTGTCTGTGAACCCGCCATGCTCTCAAAATGGCTTGAGACAGCACATGTTGTGATTAGGAGAGCATCAGCTTCCTAAACCTCCCAGTTTTTCTTCTTTTATAATTCTGATACCTGTGTGGGTGTCCTTCCTGCAGACAAGTCTAATGATGTCCTCATGGGAAAACTTTAGATCAATATTATCATCTATTTAAAAAATAAAGCGGAGTAACTAAAAACGTAACAGGGACCATCCCGCACAGATCTATGGGCAGCGTCCTTCAGCAGCTGAACTTGGCACTTGCACGAGGAGTGCTGGGTGCTAGTCTGCCATGTCTTTCCCATCTTGGCCAAGTCACTTAAGGAATTTCTACATAGTAGTTCACTTGTGTGACTTAAATGCCTACATACCCATGGCTAAAGGCCCAGCAGTCAGATTGTGCGTGTGGAGGTGTATGGTGCTTGCATGTGTGCAGGTACACATATGTATGTGTGAATATGGAGGCCCAGGCTGGATGAAAGGTGTCTTGATCACGCTTCCGCCTTGCTCCTTGAGGCAAGGTCTTGCGATCAAACTCGAGCTCACCAATATGGCTGTTCCTGCACCTTGCTCTGAAGCTCCTACCTCTGCTCTGTGAGGCTGGAATGACAGACACCATTCCTAGTGGGCACTTCTGTGGGTTCTGGTGTTCTGGACTAAGGCCCCCATGCTTGCACATACCCCGATTTATTTATTTATTTATTTATTTATTTTTGAAAACCTGCTTTAGAAAAACCAAGGGCGTTGTTGGCATTGGCTGTTTGTGAACCTAAAACCCGTCGGCCCCGAGTAAAACCAAGTAACCCATCTGATTGCCTTTTCCTGTAGGGGGAAGAGATTTTGCAGACATTGAAAGTAAATTTGCCCTAAGGACCCCTGAAGACACAGCTGAGGACACCTGCCATCTGATTCCTGGGCTAGCAGAATCTGTGTCAAACTGCCATTTCAACCACAGCAGCAAGACCTTCGTGGTGATCCATGGCTGGACGGTAAGAGTAGTCCAGGAAGAAAGAGTAGGTTAGGTTCAACTAAATCCCAGCTATTGGAAACCCATAATCGTTGTTTTTTCGCTCTCTGACAGCTTTGTTCTAGACTTGAATAGAGACAATCTTGGTCGATGGTAGCCCCTGTAGCTCCACGTTCCCGATCTATTCCCCTGGCTGGTGCCCGCATTTATTTCAACACAGCGCCTTGTTGGTGCTCCTGGAACATCCATGGAGGTGGGAGAAGGATGTGTTACTGTTGATAACCACAGGGGGCGCTCCTCCAGAATGAAGAAATGACTTATTCATTCATTAAAGGCCCTTTCCTGAAGATCACCTGTGAGGGTCAGAGGAGGCCAGCTGCTTCTCGGCTGTTCTCTGTCATCTCTAGGCCTCAGCTTACTAACCTCCTGTAAAACAAATGGCTTGGAGTCGACCTCTTTAAGGCCCCTCCACAACCAACTTGTCTGAGTTATAACCTTAGGGAAATTCATCAAGGAACTGTCAGGGGAAAAGGCTGGAAAAAAAAATACTTATGGAGCTAGTTTAGTCTATAAAGTGTCTGTCTTGCAAGCACAGGGCCTGAGTTCTAGTCTACCACTTAACAAATACATAAGCAAAAAGTAGGACTGGAGAGATGGCTCAGTGGTTAAGAACACTGTCTGCTCTTCCAGAGATCCTGAGTTCAATTCCCAGCAGCTACAAGGTAGCTCACAACCATCTATAATGTGATCTGATGCCCTCTTCTGGCCTGCAGGTACACATGCAGACAGAATACTCATACACATTAAATAAATAAATCTTTAAAAATAAATAAATAATAGTATAGCCTAAAGGCATACTCTTATAATCCCAGGGAGACAAAGACAGAGAGATCTGTGGGACTCACTAGCAAGATTGTGAATTACAGATTGAAAGCCAGGTAGACAGCTCCTGAGGAACAGTATCCCAGGCTGTCCCACACGCACCCACACAGACACGTGCACACATAAAAATGAAAGGACAAGAAGCTCAGGTGGGGGTTAAAGGTACTTATTCAAAACAGTCATAAGTAGCCCCTCACATACCAAATAGTTGCTTTACACAATAGTGTTCTTATGTAAATGTTTCCATTTTCTTTCACAATTTTTAATTCCTAGAGAGCAGGTTATATTGCAGATTAAAAATAATTTATATGAAATAGATGGCCAAAGATGGTTCATCTTCCTGTTAGATGCAACTTGTCAATGCTGTAGCTAGATACTGAATTCAATGAGAATAATGAGAATTAGGTAAAAGTGATCTACATCCCATTCACGTATGTCCTCCTACATGTAATGTAATCACTGTAATTACAGATGTTATCATTTCCATGGACATATCAGCAACAGGACATATATATATATATATATATATATATTTTTTTTTTTTTAAGATAACCACTTACTAGAGTGAACCTAGTATGGGTATATAGCATATAACGAAAGCCTAAGTCCCTAACATAAACTGTAAATAGGGCAAAGATCTTTGAGATGTGTAAAGACAGTTTGGATGTACACAATGTGGCCCATAATACTTCCCAAGACATTTAAGCCCGATAAGCACATTTCTGCACGGGAAGCAAGTGCACGTCTCAACTGTCACGGATCTCTCACCCTAGAAGACTTTGGTGCTTTAGGAAACTATGGCGGGGCTAGGAGATGTTCCTTCTCTTACGAAGATGACATGACTAATGCAGTACCCAGACATAGTGCCGGATGCTGCCGCTGCTTCCACTGCCGCAGGAAACCCACCTTGCTCTTCAGGTCGTGTGTCTCGGTGCTTCCAGTGCTAAGTTCAGGCTAGGTTGCTGGCCAGACAGGCTGTGTTTCCCTATCACATGGACTTGCCCCATCTGGAACTGTAATAAAGCCAGCTGGTCCTGGCTTATCAGAGCAAACACTGGCTGGGCTCAGTCAAACCAGGCTCTGAAAGAAGGGAGGTCTAGAAATCAAGACCTTTTCTGAGTAGAGGAAAGTGCGCAGCTTCCTCAACCCCTTTTTGTGTCTTTCATTTATATTTTATGTTGAACCCCCACCCCCCAAAAAAGGAAGGATTAGGATTAGTTGCTCCTGAGTTAATACAAATACCCAACAGTGTAGCTGAGTTGGTCACCTGCCCTTTTCCAGACTGCCTAACTTGGAAACACTGATACAGAAAAAGGCACAGCAGAACCTAGAACAAACAGCTTATCAGAGATAAGCTTCCAGGCCATTCAAGGGCACAGACTCGGGGAAGTCAGGACCCTCTTCTGTCACATCAGGAGAGCCACCCACCCCCATGGAAGCTTTGCATTGGCTGGTTTTCACCGTGGGGTGGGAAGGAGTCATCTTCTCACGACCTTGCATGGGAGCTGCAGGAGGCAGTCAGTGTAGCAGTCAGGAAGGCAGGTGCTTGAGACCCGCATTCCAAGTTCGTACGGTCTGCGTGTGTTCACTTTGTTCCTTCGAAGACACTCTGAACCCAGACTTGAAGTACTCTGGTTGAAACATGTTCAAAGAGGCTTAACTGGGTTTTCAGCGGGCTGACATCACCTTTGCTCTCTCTCCATGCTTAAAATAATGGTGGAGCTGACCCACAAGGAGATCAGGAACCAGACTGGTCACAAGTAGAAATATATGAGGGAGCTTTGGGCTATTCCGTGCCAGCCTTCTGTTGTCCAGGAAGGCTGGAGTTAGTTTACAGAACTAGTTCATAAAAGAGGTAGAACTGCAATGCGTATCTCTCGGGCTGGCCTTGCTCCAACACAGAGCACAGAAACTAGGTGAAAAGTTATACAGTCTACCTAGTGCAAGGAGTGAAGTGAGGCTCACGTTTGGGTATTTTACTCTAGTAAATGCATAAACAATAAAAGCAGGAGTCTAAAAGAACTCGTCACACAAGTGTAAAACTCCAAATGGAGCCAGTGGATTTGGGTATCTAGGATTCCCATTTCTCGGCTGGTTTTTTTTTTTTTTTAGATCTCCATTAAAAGCTGCCATAAGCACACTTGTCACAACAAGATTGGTAGCCTTTGCAGTGGCTGCAGTGAGACCTGACCCTAACAACCTTAGCAAATGCTTTGCACATGTCTGCCATTCTCTAAAGGAAAACAGTGCCTTTGTATCCCTTAAAAATATGTCTTCCCGCTGGGCGTGGTGGTGCACGCCTTTAATCCCAGCACCCAGGGAGGCGGGAGCAGGCGGATTGTGTGAGTTCAAGGCCAGTCTATTCAACAAAGGACAGTCAAGGCTACATGGAGAAACCCAGTCTAGAAAAACCAAAAAACCAAAACCCAAAAACAAAGAGAGCCCTTCCTTTTTCTTATTATTTGGTTTTAAATGTTGAACCTCAGGCTTTGCATGTACAAGCCGTGCACCTTGCCACGGTGCAAAGGTCCCAGCCATCTTTCCACTTTTGTTTGTGACATGGTTACACTAAGTTCCCCAAGGCTGACCTTGAAGTCATTCTGTAATTGAGGCAGGTCATGAACTTGTCTCTTGCTTTGCTCTCCAGAGTTGCCAGAACTCCAGACATGTCTCACAGGCCTGGCCTTTAAATCAATTCTCCTGGGTAATATTTCCTTGCTTAGTTGAAAACAGTTAAACAACATTACTTTTCTAAAAGTGTGTAATTTGGCAAGGGGGTCCCAACCTACCCTGGCATCTCAAAGTCTCAGCATCCACTCCCACTGAGGCCAGACAAGGCAGCACAGCTAGGAGGAAAGGGACCCAAAGGCAGGCAACAGAGTCAGAGACAGCCCCTACTTCCATTGTTAGGAGACCCACATGTCGACCAAGCTGCACATCTGCTACATCTGTAGAGAGGGTTTGGCCCAACCCATACATGTTCTTTGGTTTATGGTTCAGTCTCTGTGAGCCCCCATGGGCCCAGGTTAGTTGACTTTGTAGGTGTAGGCTCAATTTTCTTAACCAATATATTTTATTAACAACTTAGTGACCAAGCCTACGTCACTTATAACCTGACTAACCAAAACAATAGGAAATGAGGATTAATGGACACAATAACAAAACCTTAAGGATCTCAGTTCCGAGGAACGATTCTCCAGACGTGAGCCACAGGATTTCTTCTGCTGGAACCTGGGGTAACCAGAACCCAGAGCCTCAGCAGGAGCCAAAGCCCCGAAGCCTTCCCTCGAGCGGTTCTCTCTAGGAGCATCTTGAAGTGCAGCGATAAACAGCCAAATCTATCCCAAGTCTCCAAAAAGCCCCGCCTCCAGTTCTGGGCTCATTTATATATCTCCTCCCAGAGTCTGTTCACAGAATCTTTTCAGCTTGCAACAATTAAGCTCCTACATGAGGTGGTTGCTCTTCTAGTGAATTAACCTCACCTGTTCTCTCACGAGACCATTCCGATCCCACACTTGGAATCCTAAAAAACAGGTTTATCTCTCCTTCATGTAGGTCTTCTTGTGGAGTTCTTAACCCCTCTGTCTCCCTTAATCCTTCCTTCCACCCTTCCACAAAATACCCTGAACTCTACCTTTTTGCCTGTGGGTCTTTTCATCTGGATGATGCCTCTCAGAAGACAGTTATCCTAGGCTTCTGTCTGCAAGCATAGCAGAATGTCATTAATAGTGTCAGGGGTTGCCTTTCTCCCGTGGGGTGGGTCTCAAGCTGGGCCAGCCATTGGTTTGCCATTCCCTCAATCTCTGTTCCATCTTTATCCCTGCACTTCTTGTAGGCAAGATACATTTTGGGTGGAAGGTTTTACGGGTAGATTGCTGACCCCCTCCCTCCGCTGTAAGTCCCACCTGGCTATAGGAGTTGTTGACTTCAGGCTTTTAAACCCCCACTGCCAGGAGTCTCTGCTAGGGTGACCCCCATAGACTCTCAAGAGACTCCCGGCCCTCCCCACCCCACAACTGCTCTCCCCACAGACTTTTAATACATTGACCCTGACATTTTTTTTTTTGATAATGTAAATTTTTGAAGTCTTACTAATTTGATAAAACACACATTTTTTTAAAAGCAAGTTAATGCCCAGCCTGCTGCTTCCGAGGCCAGCATCCTCCCTGCTGTACTCACATTTACCCAGGAAAGGGGAAGGAATAGGAAAGAATTAGAGTGCCCCTTGAGGCTTGAGTTTTCAGGCTGAGCCAATGGCTGGGAAGTTTGCATCTCGTTTCATGTAGATTGTTACAGTATTCATAATAAATTATAGTTAGAAAAAAAATCCTGTGTTATCCTTTTCAGGTGACAGGAATGTATGAGAGCTGGGTGCCTAAACTTGTGGCCGCCCTGTACAAGAGAGAACCTGACTCCAACGTCATCGTGGTGGACTGGTTGTATCGGGCCCAGCAACATTATCCAGTATCTGCTGGCTACACCAAACTGGTGGGCAATGATGTGGCCAGGTTCATCAACTGGATGGAGGTAAGGCTAGGAGAAGGAGCCTTCTGTGCTTAGGATAAAACTCTTGGCAATAGATAGACAGGTGGCTGGGTTTTATTTCATTTTCTTGCCTTTCCCCTAAGATCTCTTAGGTGTTTTCGGAAGATTTCAAATGTTCTCAAGGGCATTTTTACATTGTGGTAAGCATGACTAGATTAAACAGCCACTGGCTCATCCTGCCCTGCCCTGTCTTTTGATAGATCTGTTGGGACTAAGGACCAAGTGGGTAGCATGAGCAAAAGCCCGTTTTCTAGGACAGAGGGAAGATGGTGTGTTCAGCCACCTCTTTACCCACCGGCTGGCTAGCATAGGTATGGCATCCTGGCTTTGACTCTGTTAGAATACCAACTTCTACCCAAACTGTTAACAGTGTTTGGCTCTTCAAGTAGATGAAGGATCCAGGTGACTTTGTTGAGACCGTAGAGTCACGCTCCTGGTTTGGGGCAGAGATGACCCGAGACAGGGAGACAGTGCGTGGGAACTAGAGCACGTGAGGTAGCTCAGGGTTGGAGGTGCTTAATGATTTTAGATTTTGCCCACTTTCTTCTCTTGGGAGCCACACTCTGGGAATTAACTTTGAAGGGTGTTTGTTTGTTTGTTTTGTTTTTCTGTATTTTTGTTTGTTTGGTTTTTGTTTGGTTTTGTTTTGTTTTTTTTGGGTTTTTTTGGAGCTAAAGAGAAGCTAGTACTCTGACAAGGCCAAGTTATTTCACCCAGGTAATTAAATGAAAAAAAAAAAAAAAGCAGTGTTTATTGGACTAACCATCAAAAAGCAAAAGTTCTTTTTCACCCTCTTTTTTAAAATTTAATTTATTCGGATTATACATCTCAATTGTTATCCCCTTGCTTATCGCTAAAGTTCTTTTCTTGGCTCTTTTGCTGTCACACACAAATGAACTTGGACAAATCAGATCACTTCCTTGGGCTCCAGGCTTCTTACTTGTTGATCTTAGTTAATTTTATATTGATGTGATAAAACACCATGACCAAGACAACTTAGAAAACAAAGTATCTCCTTTGGGGCTTTGGACTTCAGAGGGTTAGAGTACTTGATCATCATGGCAGGGAGCATGGCAGCAGGCAGGCAGGCAGGCACGCAGGGTGCTCACATGTTGAGGCACAGCCACCAGACAGTTAGGGACACTGGGAATAGTGTGGGCTTTTGAAACTTCAAAACCCGCTTCCAGTGACACACCTCCTCCAACAAGGCCACACCTCCTCCAACAAAACCACATCTCCTCCAACAAGGCCACACCTCCTCCAACAAAACCACATCTCCTCCAACAAGGCCACACCTCCTAATGCTTCCTAAACAGTTCCACGAGCTGAGGACCAAGCATTAAAATACATGAGCCTATGGAGGCCATTCTTTGTGCAAACCACCACACCTGCTGATGCAGAAAGCTGAGCCATATGTGTCTGGGATCTCTTCCCATGTCCTTTTGTCTCCTTTAGTCATGGCTTGGCTAACTTCAAGGAATAAGAGGATGCAGCTTATTTGGACAACAGATAATGGGCAAAAGCATATATATACACTTATAAAGTATATATGCCTCTACTAATATACATATTTATACATATATGTATATATAAAATACAGTTTTAGATGTTAAAGAAAAAAAATCTCAACACCACAGAATATTTGTCTCTTTTAGCTATAAAACGAAATCAGTGCAAATTAACTTACAGTAGTGCCAATATTTTACAACCGATATTTTCTTTCCTTTTTATTACTTTTAGTTTTGATGTTTGACAGAGAGTTACACCAAGACTTTTTTTTTTCATTTATTCTTCCCCAGGAGGAATTTAACTACCCCCTGGATAATGTCCACCTCTTGGGGTACAGCCTTGGAGCCCACGCTGCTGGGGTGGCAGGAAGTCTGACCAACAATAAGGTTAATAGAATTACTGGTAAGAGGCATTTTCTTGTCCGTTTATCACAAGAGCCAATGTGACCATCATTCTGAAAGAGGATCAGAGCTACTTCTGTTAGAAACGCACATGGGTGGTGTTGACAGCTTGCACCCAGTGTTCATTGTCTCTTGTCTAGCTTTCCATATACTGGCTGTGAACCAGAATAGATAAAAACATTAAGGACAGAGGCCCACACATTTCTCTGCTCCAATTGAGCTAAGCAGACAACATATACGTCATCCCTTCTAAAACTCAGGACCAGAGAGACTGACATGGACTGATTTTAGAAAGCATTTGGAATAAGACAGTCATCTAAGAAGAGGTTATAAATGGTTTGATGTAGAGAGAGAAATAACCTACCAGAAGACATCAGGCTATAAAGGTGTGAAAACTCACTCTAGACTGGCCAGTTCAAGAGATACATATTAGGCCTGACTAACACTCAGAATATGGAGGCAGCAAGTTCAAAGCTACAGTGTGTGTTTAAAGTCACCCCCAGAGAAAGGTGGAGGGTGCAGGGAACTGAAATATGCAGGCTGCAGTGGCATACATCCATAATCACAGCACTGTGGACCCTTAGGCAGGAGGATCAAGAGTTTGAGCATGAGAGAGAAGGAGAGTGAGAGAGTGAGTGGAAGAGATTCCATTTTAGAAGAGCTTTTTTGGCTCTTAGTCACTGAAAGATCCAACTGCTAAGATAAGCGTAAGAATCTAAGAGATTGAATTACATTCAAAAGAGCGGGATGCTGAAATAAGGACTGAACTCACTGCGGATTTTAAAAATCGATGGGGCTATTTTCTTTCTCACCAAGGCTTGGATCCAGCTGGGCCTAACTTTGAGTATGCAGAGGCCCCCAGTCGCCTTTCCCCGGATGATGCAGATTTTGTGGACGTCTTACACACATTCACCAGAGGGTCACCTGGCCGAAGCATTGGGATCCAGAAGCCAGTAGGGCATGTTGACATCTACCCCAATGGAGGTACTTTCCAGCCGGGATGCAACATTGGTGAAGCCATTCGTGTGATTGCAGAGAGGGGCCTCGGAGGTGAGTGAACCGCAAGTCACAAGTCACAAGTAGCTGTGAGTTTTGAAGCTAAGGTGTCAATGACCTTGTAACCTGCTCGCTGTCTCTATAGTGTATGGTTTCAGGATCTATACTCTGGGAATGGAAGACGGCTTGGTGTCTAAAGCACTTGCCGTGCAAGTGTGAGGGGCTGGGTTGAGGTCACAGGACCCACGTAAAAGCCAGATGCCCCAACATCTCTCTGTGATCCCACTAGTCCCCCGGTGAGGTGGGAGGCAGACAGCAGGGGAATCTCCTGAAGCCTGCAGGCCGGCCAACCTGCGTAGACAGTGGCAAGCAAGAGACCGTCTCCCAAACAAGACAGAAGCCAGGGACCAGCTCTGTCCTCTGCCCTCTCTACTACTAATTGAACAGTTACGCTTTTTTATGGTACAGTTTCTAGAACTGCGCTCTTGGGAGCACCTAGTCATGGTAGACATTTTCAATAAATGGGTGTTTGTGTTAAGCTGAAGGGAATCAAATTCACCTTGGGCATTGTCTGCTATGGCTTCGTAAACATTTGTAAATATAAGAGGGCAAGAGTCAAAAGTTCTTCTCAACTTTTGACATTCAACTCGACAATCCTGGAGGGGGTGGATGGTGAGCAGCTGCCACCAAGAACACGTCCTGGAGGACAGACTGGCACCAAGCCTACCCTAGTGCAAAGGCAATTTCTAAAGAACTGCCATGTCCCATGTCTCTTTGCCCAGATGTGGACCAGCTGGTGAAGTGCTCCCATGAGCGCTCCATTCACCTTTTCATTGACTCCCTGCTGAACGAAGAAAACCCCAGCAAGGCTTACAGGTGCAACTCCAAGGAAGCCTTTGAGAAAGGCCTGTGCCTGAGCTGCAGGAAGAATCGTTGCAACAACGTGGGGTACGAGATCAACAAGGTCAGGGCCAAAAGAAGCAGCAAGATGTACCTGAAGACTCGCTCCCAGATGCCCTACAAAGGCAAGTCGGAGGCTGTGGAAGCAGGGAGGGTCGGGCAGTGCCGCCTCTGCTATCAGGGCCTGAGTCCGTCTGTTAGGATGGAATTAGTGGAGTGACGCTGCTAAGTTTGTGTGTGCCTCTGTTAACACACAAGGATTTTCTTTTTTTTTTTTTTTTAATTTTTTATTAATTTATTCTTGTTACATCTCTATGGTTATCCCATCCCTTGTATCCTCCCATTCTTCCCTCCCTCCCATTTTCCCCTTACTCCCCTCCCCTTGTCTGTGACTGAGGGGGATTTCCTCCCCGTGTATATGCTCATCGGGTATCAAGTCTCTTCTTGGTAGCCTGCTATCCTTCCTCTGAGTGCCACCAGGTCTCCCCCTCCAGGGGACATGGTCAAATATGAGGCACCAGAGTACGTGAGAAAGTCATATCCCACTCTCCACTCAAGTGTGGAGACTGTTCTGACCATTGGCTAGAACTGGGTAGGAGTTTAAAGTTTACCGCCTGTATTGTCCTTGGCTGGTGCCTTGGTTTGAGCGGGACCCCAGGCACACAAGGATTTTCACTCGTCCGTTTCTTCCAGCTCTTGATTCCCATACCAGCAGGACCCCAGGGCTCAGCCTTGAATTTGCAGGCAGCCTTCTCTGTAGCTATGACCAGCCATTAGTACTGGCTTTAGAGCTCATTTGAAACCGTCGCTTTGGGGATTATAAACTTTAGCCCTTTAGCCCAACTCAGTCTACCCCTTGCTTTTTGTAAATAAAGTTTCATTAGAACATTTATTTCCATATTATCAACACTGCCTACCTGCCACAAAAGCAGACTCAAGAAATTGAGAAAAAGACTACATAGTCCACAAATGCTAAATTTCTTAGTCTCTGGAACTTCACAGACCATTTGTCACTTTAAAAGTTGCTTTAAATGAAGTTAAGAACCACCAGTATTCAAATATCCAAGGTGTCTTAGTCAGAGTTACTATTGTTGTAATGAAACATCATAACTAAAGCAACTGGGGAGGAAAGGGTTTATTTGCCTTAGCCTTCCACATCACTGTTTATATTAGAGGAAGTCAGGAGTTCAAAGTCATCTTTAACTACATATTGAGCTTGGGGCTAGCTGGGCTACACAAGATCCTGTACACACACACACACACACACACACACACACACACACACACACACACTTAAACAAATAGCTGACCTAAATAAAGGTTGTCACAGGTCAGGTGTGGCGGTGCATGCCTTTAATCTCAGCACTCAGGTGGCAGAGACAGGAGGATCTCTGTGAGTTTGAGCCAGTCTGGTCTACAAATTGAGTCCAGGACAGCCAGGGTGACACAGAGAAACCCTGTTTCAAAAAAACAAAAACAAAAAACCCAAAAAACAAAACAAAATAAATAAATAAATAAATAAATAAATAAATAAATAAATAAATGTTGTACTGAAATGTTTTTCAGGAAAATAAATCAAAAACATCAGAATTCAATTTTGCCACTCTCTATGCCATTAGAGTTAAGGATGTCGTGTCTCAGCATAAGAGAAATTGCACTTAACAGACAGCAGCAGTACAATAGAAAATGTGCATAGGGGTCTTGGCCTGCTGGAGACAAGGATCTGAACGATTCCCCTCACAGTCACTGTAGCTGTGTTTCACACTCGGGTTTTGGTGGATAGTGAGGAAGAACAGGGAAGAGATACGGAAGTTCAAGTCCCTGTTTCCTGATGCACTTCCTAAGTTGGGACGTTTTGGGACCTGGCTGTGTGTGTGTGTGTGTGTGTGTGTGTGTGTGTGTGTGTGTGTGTGTGTGT
>OU015752.1:2947391-3034689 GCA_907169655.1 Acomys percivali | reverse complement strand
TGTGTGTGTGTGTGTGTGTGTGTGTGTGTGTGTGTGTGTGTGTGTGTTTTATTATTTTTTTCCATAAAAACTAAGTTCATTTGTGTGGTTGAAATACACAGAAGTATTTTAAACTTTTATCTTTTTTCCTTTTTATTAATTCATTCATATTACATCTCAATTGTTATCCCATCCCTTGTATCCTCCCATTCTTCCCTCCCTCCCACTTTCCCCTTACTCCCCTCCCTTATGACTGTGACTGAGGGGGACCTCCTCCCCCTGTATATACTCATAGGGTATCAAGTCTCTTCTTGGTAGCCTGCTGTCCTTCCTCTGAGTGCCACCAGTCCTCCCTCTCCAGGGGACATGGGACCTGGCTTCCTAAGACAGACCTCAGGGCATTTCTAGTGACTCACGGGAGTTCACTGTACTGTGTGAGCCACACACCTCCCTGTGCAGATGGTGGGAAAACAGAATGCAATGGGCGAGGAGAGGAGTAACAATGTCCCCAAGAAACTGGAAGAAACAGGGCCAAACATAGTAACAGTAACAGAGTAGCAAATCCCAAATATGCTAGATACAGATGTAGAAATGTAAGGCGTCCAAGTTAAGTGGAGGTCACAGCGAGCTTTCTGGATGTGTGTGGTTTCCCTGGTAGTCCCTTCCAGGCGGGCAATTCAGATACAAGTTGGATTTCTCCCATGCACTGCAGCCACACTGAGACACACTTAAGGTCTGCACTTCCAACAGGAAGTATTCTCAAGCTACTTTAGATGGTGCGATGTGTGCACTTCATGCCTGGGTGCTCTGACGACATGCTCCATGGGTCTGAACTGCTTGTTTGTTTGGGAACTGTGATGTTTCCATGGATACTCACATGCCTTTTTCCCAATGCCCTCCCCTACCTCCAGTCTTCCATTACCAAGTCAAGATTCACTTTTCTGGGACTGAGAGTAACCAGCAGCTCAACCAGGCCTTTGAGATTTCTCTGTACGGCACAGTGGCTGAGAGTGAGAACATTGCCTTCACTCTGTGAGTATCTCTGGGCACACCTGAAGTCTGTGGCTAGGGCACAGCCTTGCTCCTTGCCAGTGCCCTTGATCTGGGAAACAGAAGTGCACGCTATCCCTAACCTCCCCAAGAAAAGAAACTCTAGTGCAAGAAATTAAAATGTAGCTGGGTGTGGTGGACCACACCTTGAAATCCTAGCACTTGAGAGGCTGAGGTTGGTGCATATCTGTGAGTTCAAGGCCAGCCTGTTCTGCATAGTGAGTTCCAGGACCACCAGGGTTACATAGAGAGACCCTGTTTCAAAATACCAAAAGATGAAAAAGAAATTAAGTTTCAAAAGTGGAGATCAAGCTGAACCTGGTGGTGCATGCCTGTAATCCCAGCACTAGGGAGGCAGAGGCAGGCAGATCACTGTGAGTTTGAGGTCAGCCTGGTCTACAAAGCAAGTCCAGGACAGCCAAGGCTACACAGGGAAACCCTGTCTCGAAAAACAAACAAACAAATGTAGATCTTACACCACTTCACATGAGAAAATGCTGTTTTCTAATCTCTTATTTTTGTTTACTCCCTAGTTTGTGTTTTCCTTCAACATTTTAGGTTTTTATCTCTTTTATTAAAAAAGAAGAAGCAATGACGAAGTAGTTAAGTTCCAAAAAAAGAGTTACCATTATGAAGCAGGGATGTGGTTGTGAGGTAGAGAGCTTACTTAACATTTGAATGTGGTCCCAGCATCACCAAGAAAACACAAAAAAAACATAAAAACAATTGTGACGAAAGCCACTCTACTAACACATACAGACAGACAGACAGACAGACAGAAAGATAGATAATTTTAAAGAGAAGAATAGTTAATATAAAAAAGTATTACTCCTTAGATTTGATTAGGGAATACTTCATGATACCCTTTAATAATTCCTAAATGACCATATTTTCTAAAATGCACAGTGACATGAAATGAATGACTAATCACTGGTTGATAGAACTTTCCATGCAAGGAAGGCAGTGAGGAAGTAATTTTCCATAGCTATCGTCACAAGGAATAGAATGGTTTGTTTTAGCATGTATTCTGAAGAAATATTCAATAAATGTTTTGAAAAATTTAAGTGTGGCATATTTATTATATTGAAATACGTAATACTAGAAACAGTATTAGTTAACATTGAGTCAAAGGTCATATGGTTCATTGTGTCAGTAAAATAAAAAATATAGCCTCTAAAATGTATAATTCTTGTAGGTAAAACATGATGAAAACAGAGCAAAGAAGAGGACTGTATATACTTTGTAATTAAATGAACATATGTTCACACTTGTATAAATTAAAAGGGAATATATGGAAGTGAAAGTTGGCTAACGTCCTTTTTTCTTTAAGAACTGTACTAGTTTATAGCGTTAGGAGGAAGAAAAGGGTGATGGGATCTTAAGATATTCCAATTGCTGTTGACATTTATCTTGGACATATTTTGCATTCTTAAAATATCATCCAAACAATGGGGCTATTTCTATCTAAGGAGGGGAAAAGGCTGATTTCTAGAAGTAACCAAATTCGTGGAATTTTCACTCAGGCCTGAGGTCTCCACAAATAAAACCTACTCCTTCTTGATCTACACGGAGGTGGACATCGGAGAATTGCTGATGATGAAGCTGCAGTGGAAGAGTGATTCCTACTTCAGCTGGTCCGACTGGTGGAGCAGCCCTGGCTTCATCATCGAGCGGATCCGAGTGAAAGCCGGAGAGACTCAGAAAAAGTAATCGGCCTGACCATTCTCCACCCATTTCCCACAGCCTCCTGTCGGTCCCTAGGGGCAAACTTTTCAGGAGCCTTAGACATGCCAGTGGAGCTACCAGAAGCCTCTTCAGTTCTGTGGGGCCTAGTGAATTATTCCAGAAACGATTCAGGAATGTTCTTTCATGACCACAAGGAGGAAGTAGTTGGGTACCAATCGGGATTGGGACCGGAAGTGCTTGGGCGTGGCTTGGTTGTTTGTCTGTTTTCAGATCTTGGAATAGTCGCCCATATACAATGAGATACCTAGAGACAGGACCAACTTATGCTTCACGTTCCTCTTATGCACAGTCTGAAGGTAATATGTACATTTTCAGTGACTGTGCATTTTGACTACAGTGCATCACTGAGCTCAGGTGTGGGACTTCCCACTTGTGACATCGCTTGGTATTCAAAAAGTCTTAGCTTTTGAAACATTTGGGAATTTAGATTCTTGGTTTGGGGATGCCCAAACTGTAATATTTCTGTATTTCAAATAAGGAACATAAAAGGCCTGAAGTGGTTATTTGGAATGAGAGCTGGAACCAGAAGTAAGCAATCTCAACTATTTATCCTGAACTATCTTGTAAGCACAAAATAGTTACAAACATGGAACAAATCTTGGCGATGCTAACATCCTAAGGGCTAAAAGAAACTTCCAGAAGCAAGAGATGCTCAGCCCCACCCACACATATCTATAAAATAATTTGCATAAAGAGCCTCATAGAATTGAAATGTTCATTTGCCTGTCCAGGGATTCTACAAACATACCATTGATAGAAATACTCTTTAAAATAGAATTGAAATTTTTTTCTTTCTTTCTTTCTTTTATTTTGGTATTTACTTTTGTACAAAAACTTTTAAGAAATATTATAGATTGAAAAATTCTACAGAGCCTTTGTTCCCAAAGCACTTGAAAGCTGATTCCCTAATTCTCTCGCATACTAAGAGCTGGTTCCCTAACTCTTTTACTGGTCAGACCTTCTGAGTGAGACATGACCCAAGTGGCACACTTAACTACTGGAAATACCACCACAGTTAACTCATGTGGTCACGGCAGATTTAATTGGTCTTGACAAAACAGTTGTTTTTATTATTCTGTGTGGCATGCTCACATCCACTCTCTTCCACAGGGTCATCTTCTGTGCTAGGGAGAAAGTGTCTCATCTGCAGAAGGGAAAGGACTCCGCGGTGTTTGTGAAATGCCATGACAAGTCATTGAAGAGGTCTGGCTGGTGAGTCTCTTGAACCACAGCATCCTCCTGAAATGGCCTCTGCCCAGCTCTTTGCCCTGCCTGCAGAGCTCTTGTGGTCACTGGCTTTAGGGCATCTCTGTTAGCCCTTCCTTCTTATGCTCACTTGTTTCTTCTTCCTTTTTTTTTTAACCCCTTAGTAACTCCTTTTTCTTTCACACCATGCTGAACTTCATCCCAGATAAACAAGCTAGATTTTGCTTCTTGAACTACTCACAAGTCTTCACATCTGCATCTCCCACTCCCACAAGTCTGTTAGCTGCAGAGATGCTGTCTGAAGAGCAGGGACCACTGTGACTGTGGGTTCAGCTCCTCCAGGGATATACCTAGGGATGAAAGTGTCTCATATCAGCTATAGCCACATGGTTAGATACTTTCTCTAGTTGCCGCAGACTCCAGGGCATAGGACCACGGGAAAGACCTAAGTCGGGTTAAAAAACCCCAAAGATGGGGATAAAATGGAATAAGAGTATAGGAAATCATTCTCCTATCTCAAAACAACTTCTGGTTTGTCCTACATGACCCCTAGGGCTAATCCTCATGGCAGCTGGCAGCAGAATCTTTCCAGCACGTCAGTGCTAAGTGGAGACCAAGCATGTGACCTTCCATCTCCTGTCCCAAGCTCTCAGGCTATGCTGTTTTTATCCCTCCCTTCGCTTCCCTGCCAGACTCCAAGTGCTGGTGGGCTACACATATTAAAGGAATAATATTAGATAGTGCCCCAAAGGCGGTGACATAGAAACAATGACAGAGGCTGGTCACAGAGTCATTGGGAAATAGAAAAAGGCATTTGCTTTTGCTTTCTCCTGTTTTCTAGATTATTATAGACAGAAGTACCAAATAAAGATTGCCTCTTCAGAAAAAGAATAGCAAAGGCCCTATGTGGAATCCCCCATTTAAAATATCTACTTAAATATAATTTATATATGCTCCTACGGACATATGAGGGAAACCAGACAAAAACAAAAGTAAAAATGTTACTTATCAGTAACGTTTGGCATGTGGTTAACAATTTGATTTATAACCTTTCTCACTACAGACACATGGCATTGGCATGTTTTCACATCACACATGTGGAATTATGGCAATGAATGAATGAAAAGAAGAGGCCACATGGATCCCAAACATTACTGTGAATGCCCAACAGGAACCTGCTGTGGAGAACAGTTGCCAATATTACACTGGCAAAGTGACTCTTAATGAAGGGGAAAGATTCCCACTAAGCCCCAACTGCTTTGCCTCTTACAAATCATAGATCCAAGGCAACGCCATGCTTACCTCCACTTTAATACAGAGGACTCCAGTATAAAAACCTAGATATGCACACAGATACATTTATAAACACCTATCTCTCCTGCACCCATCTGCAGTTTTGTGAATATAAAAATTAAGATCCCTTTAAAAACTACAAATGCAAAAATTGAGGAAATACTCTCAATTGTTTATGAAGTATGTAGGTAGCAATATCAGAAATTATTTGAGATGCTCTGATGATGTATCTATGGTCTGCTCATAGGATTTCTAAACAAAAGATACATAGGAAGTCATTTTTTGAAATGCACTTTATTTTTCTGGTGGTAAATATTGCCTTTATTCATACTATTTTTTTTTAAAAAATCCCCCTTTAGTATACACATTTACAAATCTTTGCCTCTCAAGATTTAAAAAAAATTATTAAATATTTTTTATTTTTTACATATGAAATGCACTTTAAATTTAGGAGGTCATTATTAATCTTCAGTGGTTTCAATTCTCAGGCTGTCAGTCTAGTGTCCCCTGCTTTCTCTTCAGAAGGCTCACACTCCAGAGCAAGAAGAAAGCAGGCTTTCCCCTTATGTTTAGAGTACAGGAAAGCTTTGTGACTTTTGTCATCATGTTACCCAGCCTTCTGAATATGATGCTCAACTGGGGGCCTATCTATATGCTCGCCAAGTGTGCCTGCTGCTCCAGGAGCCTACTGCTTTTCCAGATCTGTTATCTGCATCGCATGAGCTCTGTTATGAATGCCACTTGGTCAGGACACTGCCCCATCACGACAGTAGTGGGGAAAGGAAGGATTTGAAAAAGACAAAGCAGATGGTTATACAGCCTTTCTTTTGTTTTTCCTCAGACACTGGACACACCAACAAGAGAAGAAAGCACATGAGTTCTTTGAAGACTGAAGTAAATGAAGTAAATTTTATTAAAAGAAAAATACCCTTGTTTGGGGTGTTTGAAAGTGGGCTTTCCTGAGTATTAATCCCAGCTCTATCTTGTTAGTTAAATAGAAGGCAGTCTGAATACTAAAAGGTGGCTAACACACGGTGAGGGGTCTAGTGGCCAAAGGTGTGTCTCCCAGCATCAGAGGACAGCGGAGGACAGCTGACAGGAGAACTGTGGCATCTTGTGTCCCTTAAGAAGGAACCATTGGTTCCCAATTATATAAGACTCCTTCATATGACCTGTTTGGTCATGGTCTAAAATTAGCGAGGGCCTCATATTTTGATTAGAATTCTGAGGTTTTAAACTGAGACCTTTTCAAAGTTTTCTCCAAGTCTAAAACAATGTTGTTTATAGCATGAGTCAGATTCATTTCTTTAGCAGTCAAAGCACCTGGCTTTTGTAACTAGTTCTTTTAACATTGGAATGTGGCCTGTGGGGGAAAAAAAGGAACCAGTGTCTTATGACTTGACAAAAGCATTGGAGGACAGAGATCATGAAGTCCTGAGCCTTGGTCTCACCATGACAAAGTATGAGTCAACAGAGATACTAAACCTAGATTGAGTAATTCTGAATAGACTTGAATTTTTTGTGGCTTGATTCCCTCCATTTTAAAATTTTTTGTCTTATGTTTTAACATTGTTCTTTGAGTAAATGTTGAAAATGAGCTCATCTTCAGGTGAAACATAAATTGAGCTGAAAAAAAGTCTAGTTTGATTTTACTTCTAATATTTTTTTTTCTTTTCTTTTTTTCTTTTTTCTTTTTTTGAGAAAAATCTCACTTGTCCTACTCTGGAGCCAAGCCTGACCTAGAACTCAACTATGTAGCTCAGGCTTATCTTGAATTCACAACTGTCCCCCTGCCTCAGGTTCCTGAGTGCTGGAAGCTTGATAACATAATCTTTTTCCTATTTGTTTTCATCAACTTGAACACATTCAAGAGCCAAAAGTTAGTATCTCGTTGGAGACTGGTCTCAGCCATGCCTCTGTCTGTCACACTTCTAACACATCACACTAATTTCTCATTTAGATATGATCAAGTTCAAGTTCTGCACCATGCAATGTACCAATTTCAGATCAGGACCACTTTTACCATGTAAAAGTTGAAATTACGAGGAAATGTACATATCTATGCTTGTAAACCATTGTGTGCAAAGAAGGGAGTCCTCAGTTGCCATAGCCACAGAAAGCACCAGGCAGTTTGCCGTTGTTGTAGAGTGAGTGAACAGTTATTTATGAACTAGATCTCATATTTTCAGAATGCTTGTACCATATATTAGTATAAAGTGATGAAGAAGTTCTATCTCAGAGGCCATTGCTGGGAACACAAACTGTGAATTGTGTGGGTGTCTGAACACCCTACCCACATGCAAAGCCCCACAAGTGTAGTTGTCTCTCAATGTTATTTGGAAAGGAAAGAGTCAAGGGACGCACTGGAACATGTCAGAGAAGTAGGTCCAGATATGCTGGAATGTTAGCCCTTGCCAGGAGAAAGATAGCTATGCCTATGTAATATAGGACAAAAGTGATTTCATCAGGCTTGGAGTTGAGTCTAACAATAAAATGATGTATAATTTGTCACTGGCATCCCCATTACTGCTAACTCTTTGCAATATATACATATCTCAATGATACTTTGGCTTTAATTTTATTTATTATTAGCTGTAAATACATGTGTGGGTGTTTAAGAGAGCCTGTAAACACTGGAAAGGCTGTTGTGGCTTTCTGCAGTGTAGATTTGTGGTGCTAACTCTGTGTCCACCTCTATCAGTGACCGTCTGTCTCACTGAGCCAACTTCCTCTGATCCTCTGATGAAGTAGTACAATGAAGTAGGCTTTCAAAAGAAAAAACAAAAATAAAACTCAGCTATGTGATTAAATGGAATCTGCTTTTAATAAAATTGAGAACATTTTATCATGCTACTAAGTCATTATTTTGTATGATTTTAGCCCTTCTAGAGTCTAGGGAAATTAGATTTATTGTTAGGGCAGATTCAGTCAGCCAACTTTGACTGAGTAAGCACTGTACTTCTCAGTCATAGAAGTGATGTAAGTTTCCCACCAGATGCACGCCTGATCATCTACTAAGATGAATCAAAGTCATCTCAGCTCTCCTCTATGATGGTGCACATGTCCAGACTTCCCAGTAAGCATCCACACCTACACTGTGGGTACTAACAAGTTCATCATGTCCTTCATTTTTCTGTTATCCTTGCACTGCTCTAAATAAGACTCCCCATCTGGAAACTAGGCATTTATGCAGATACACAGAACAGTGGGGACATTGTAGGAATCATTTTCCCAAGTTGTTTCAATGACTACAGACTCTTGGTATTAATACCTGGGCATGCACAGTCTCTCCCTCATAGATCTGTGTGACCAAGAACGTGCTGGAAAAAGTCATGGCATTTCAGCTTCCAATGGGGTCCCTCCTTCATGTTGCTTCTGTCTTGGAGCACTTACCTTGGGAAATTTACATGAGTAAAACTTTAGAGAGGACCACGTGGCATCAAGAGGAGCTCAGGACATTCAGAGCTCAGAACTGGAGCTCGGCGTATGAGCAATGTGAGAGAGATTCCCTCACATGTAGTCATGTTTCATGGGCAGAAGCTGGTAACCAATAGCTTAGTTAGGACCTCAGGTGAGGCCTGACTCCATCCCTACACCCCCAGATTCTTGGCACACAGGGGCTGTGAATAAATGCTTTCCCCTGTCACATTTGGGGCTGGTTTTTATGCAGCTGTAAATGAAAGATAATTGCTTTATTGGGTTAATTTATTCCTTGTAAGTCAAACATTTATTTACAAGTCCATATTTTGAAAGAGTGAGGGAAGGTTATTCTTTGAAGGTGACACTTGTTTCTATACCTTTTATTTATTATTCTTTTAAAAAAAGAAGAAGAAGAATTGTCAGCACCATGAGTTTAATTTTCATCACTTTCTTTTTTAAATTTTTTGATTTGATTTGTTTGGGTGGGTTTTTTGTTTTGTTGTTTGTTGTTGTTGTTGTTGTTGTTGTTTGTTTTTTGGTTTTTTGAGACAGGGTTTTTCTGTGTAGCCTTGACTGTCCTGGACTCAATTTGTAGACCAGGCTGGTCTCGAACTCACAGAGATCCACCTGCCTCTGTCTCCCAGAGTGCTGGGATTAAAGGCGGTGTCACCTCACCCATCTACTTCCTTTCTTTTCTTGTTAATATAGAACATAGAGTTTATTACAAATTAAAATGGGATACTCTCAAGGGGTGAGAATAGACAATAAGCAAAGATAGCAGGTTGTGTTAATACTACAATTGAGGAGGTTTGGACAAATGTGTACTCGCTCCAGATAGGAACTGACAACAGACCAAAATAGAGATACACCAAATCCAACTTGAACCAATGGGTTTTTTAAAAATTTATTATAATTTATTCAGATTACATCACTAAAAAACCACTCCAATACAGCTGACCACTCATCAAAGCTGCAACCCTGGCACTCTCTGAAAGACCTGTAGACAGCTCATCGGGTTGGAACGTCTCTTTCTTCATCAGTCTTTACGACTTATATTAGCCTTGGTGGGGAAGGGGCCTTGCAACTCGGCTAAGTTTCAGTGGGTTCTTGAGAATTGTAAGATTGTACTTCCTGAATTGTACTTGCCTTTCTTTAGAACTTCCGGAGTCTTACCAAGCCATCCTCCAGAATTGAATGCCCCATTTTGAAGGGAATTGCTACACAGCAGTACATTTCCATGATGTTGTTGTTGTAACTTGTCAATACTACACTTTTCCACAGCATACGTCATTTATGAAGATATTCTTAAGCCAAATGAGATTTAGACCTAAGAACAGCCGACTTAGTTGCAAACTAAATTCACTTCCTGTCTTCCTATAGCATTGCCATTCATAAAATTGGTTCATGAAATTCTTCTAGTTTGGGAATTCCATGACTATTAATTAGTTGGCTCGTTTCCCCCTGCCCTTCCAGTAGCATAGCTGCAAGCTGGTGGGCGGTCTTTTCTTCTAGCACTGAGGACCTGTAGTCAAGTGTCCTTCAGCACAAGGGCTAAAAAGGGAAGGTGGGGTCTTCCTGGGATGTACAAAGGTCTAAGTGAAGGGACAGAAAAGCCAGCTGGCATTATGTCCCATGTGCTGGCCAAGCTTACACTGTGTGTGATAAGTAAGCCATCTCTTACAGACTAGATGACCCAGCAACAGAGACATTCTAGAGGAAGACAGTTGAGCTCTCTCCCTAGAAGCCTAGAGGATGTGACACAGGCAAGGAAGCAGTGAAACAAGATTACCTCACTGCAGATGCGTTTTCTTTGAGATGCATGTTTGCACATAACTCTACAGGATGGCTACTGTGCTTCTGGACAAACCACAGCTTGTGTTCCCGCCCCCCCCCATGCCAAGCCTGATGAAGAAGCCTGCATTTTGCACCAATTTCTAGTCCCGTCATCTCGCCAGGATGCAGAAGCCTTTGCTGTTTGAAACCATACCTGCATCTCCCACACACATCTTAAAAGTGTTGCTGACTGTGTATCGTTTTTCTTTTTCTTCCTTCTTTTCTCTTTCTCCCCCTTGGTGTTGCTGATCAAACTCGAGGTCTTGTTCATGCTAGACAAACACCTGGCATGGCCACAATGCTCAACTTTTTTATATTATTATTTTAAATTTTTGTTCTTGTTTTGGGGTAGACCAGGCAGACTGGTCCTCAGGCTCATGTTCCTCCTGTCACTCTGTGCCTGGAATTGAGATCACAGGTGTGTGTGAACATGCATAGACTTTCCTCAAGGCTTTACACGTGCTAAGTACACACTTACCACAGGGCTACACCCCAAGTCCTAGTGCGTATTCTGCATCCTACTTGCCTTAAATTAATCTGAGCATGGTCTTATAACATCTCTACCCAACTCTTAAGACATTTAGAGATGATTGAGTCACCAATGTTCTAGACAAGGCATATATTTTATTCACTGGATTTTTGGAAATCAAGAGTTATAACCAACAAGTTGTTCCTGTCCCACACTTCGGGAGGGCCTTGTACTGTCTGTGTTTCTCATCAGCACTAAACCTGCTGGCGGAGTGTAACAAATGTAGTGACTGTGTCTGGTTGTCCTCATTGCTACTCTGCAAGCTTCAGGCAACTGTGTTAAGATGCCAATTCATTCTGACCAGGAATACTTAGATGTTGCATTGTAAATGCTTGCCCACAGCAGAGTTCCAATGGTGGGGGGAGGGGGAAGGGGGAGGGGTCTGCCATTTGATTTTCTCAGGGTTTTTATTAGATTTTATATTACAATAGGGCTGAGTGAAAAGCCCCAGAGATATGGACATATGAATAAAATTATCTCTAGGGCCATTTTAGCAACAGCTTTACACCCAAGCTTGAAACACAACCCCTCCCATAGCATTGCCATCCAGAACGCTGGTTCTGCACACAAACTCTCATGAAACACAGTTTGAGAATTCCATGACTATTAGTTGGCCCACTTCCTCCTGCCCTTCTAGTAGTATAACCGCAAGTTGTTGGGTGGTCTTTTCTTCTAGCACTGAGGACCTGTAGTCAAGTGTCCTTCAGCATAAGGGCTAAAGCGGTAAAGTATGACTTTTGCCTTTTGGAACAAATCAAAACAAGCAAAGAGATGGCCAGGAAATTAGAGGTATGGCCAGAACAGCTTTACATACTCGAGTTGGTTCTAGGACAGAGACATGTAAATTAAAGATATGATGACTGGAAGCTAGAAGGCTGCTAGAATGCTATCCATGATGGGCTGTGGTGATAGTTCAATAAGGTGCCTCTGACACAAACATAGGGACCTGAGTGGGTACCAATCCCAACACTCTTACAGCAAGGTGGGAAGTGGAAACTGGAGAATACCTCTCAGGCCAGCCTGCCTGGAGGATGAAAGTGAGGACTGACACCCAAAGTGATCCTCTGACCTCAACATGCATACAGCAACAGGAGCATGCCTAAACTCACAGGAAGTAACACACAGTCCTAAATGAACACACACATGCACACACACACACACATACACACACATGCACGTGCGCGCACGCACACACACAGAGTTGGCTTTGTTTTGTTAATTAAGAAGAGAAATGCAGTTGCTACTGGCTTTGTGGTTCTAGATGGCCATGTTGTTCGATGCTAGAGTAGCAGAACGGCAACAGACGTGGAGGAAACCCTCATTAAATCCAATCAGCGTAAGGGACACTTTAGGGTCTGAGGATTTGCTGATGCATTATTTACTGTTCCCAAGATGCCTAGTAACACTGACTTTGACCTTCAGGGAGAAGTTACCACAGCTCACGCAAAATACAAAGAACCAGGCCAACTTGCAGTGTGGACAGCAAGCCAAGGGTAGGAGTTGAAGTAGACATGTGTGCTAATCACTGTACAAAGAAACACCATCATTGGTCCTGTACTGTGATAGCTACAAACCCAGCCCTGGCTGATGGGATCATGAGGGGGGGCATGTCTTCTCACAAAGCTGCATCGAGGCTTTCCTGGTGTCACTGAATCGTAAAGCTTTCTGTAGCGTGGCCTGCTGGGCATAGCTATGGCAAGCTTGTTCACAGTTCACATGATTTTTAAACATTTCCACCTCTTCAAAGTCCGAGTTTGAAATATTAACCACACTATTTTCACAATTGCACAGAAATGTGTTCATATGACACAAGCCACTTTTACTTAATAAGCTGGGATTTTGACTAGCCACAAGTAACCACAAGTATGAAAAGTTATGTTAGAAAGGCATAATTAGCTGGGCATGCTGGTGCACGCTGTTAATCCTGGCACTTGGGAGGCAGAGGCCAGCAGATCGCTGTGAGTTCAAGGCCAGCTGGGTCTACAAAGTGAGTCTAGGACAGCCAAGGCTACAACAGTAAAACCCTGTCTTGGAAAAAAAATCAAAGAAAAGCATATTAGTTTTCTCATTATTAAATATTTAATTGAAACACAAATTTAAATGGTTTAAATTTCTGACACTTGTAATTGTTTTGCTAAAATGCTTATGAAAAAGAAGGTGACATTTTGGTTTGTAGAAAAGCTAGGTCATTGAAAATAGCCACAGTGCAAAGTAAAGAACAGGACAAAAGAAGGCTGAAATGAAAAAAGATAAATAAATGGCTGATGGCTGAAAACTGGGTGGGGAATCCTGGAACTTCTGCTTATAACAAGATGGTCATCCCGGATGCTCTATGGTCATGCTTTCACCCAAATCACTGTTTTCTACTGCATGCTTCCAAGTGACTGGTTTTACACAGTTGTTAATTTCTCAAATACACTGTCCTTGAAAATAAGGTAGTGAGTTACTAAGTTTTATACTTCAAAAACGTACCAGAGATTGTGCAGCAAATGATGAGAGGGAGAGGTAGGGGGGAAGAGGATGAAGATGAGGAAGAAGAAGGAAGATGAGAAGAGAGGGAGGAAGGAGGGGAGGAAGGAAGAGATGAGCAGTGACTTAGAATAGGAATATTTTATAATAGATCATAGATAGATAGATAGATAGATAGATAGATAGATAGATAGATAACAGATGCAAACTATACACCTGGGGATGAGAAGAGAGAAGGCACCATGACTGAACAAGCCCTATGCAGTAGGTGAAAGTATCTAACCTTATTAGAGCAGAGACTGTGATAAAAGTTTATATGAAATGGTTTCAAAAATAAATAACATGACAGCTAAAATTAAGCAATAAAATGTACATAATTCAAAAAGAATCAGAAAAGGGGAAGGCAAAACAATTCACAAATGAGATAAATTGAAAACAAATTGCAACACAATATCCCTAATCTAACCGTGTCCATCATGTTAATATGCTATAAGAAGCCCAAGTGAGAGAGCCAGGTCATTGGCTAGCTTAACGGTAATGCTGAGTAACTTGAATGCTTACCAATTGAAGAGGAGGATGTGAAACGACACACAAACACTTCAAAATGACCCCCACAAACCATATAGCCCCTCGTTGCCATATATTACATATCAGTGAGGAGAAATGAGAGCTTATGTCCACAACTGTGTGTGACTGTTGCCAGAACTTTCTGTAAGAGCTATAAACCACACACAACCTCATATCTCTCTCCACAATTGAGAGTATAAACACATTGACTTGTATTACCTCACAGTAGAAAGGAATGGATTATTATTGATGGCATTCAACAGCACTAAAAATCTTCCAAATATTTATACTGTATAAAAGAAACTAAACTAAGAGCACTTACTATGGCACTCCATGTATTTAGAATTCTAGTCACTGCAAGTTAACCTGTATGGGCAGGAAGCAGGTTGGTGATGGCCTGAGGACTAAACAGGAAAACAACCAGAAGAAGAAATTACAAAATATTTAAGAAGTCAAGGGTATGCTTATCATCTTGATTGTACGGATGGCTTCACCATCACCTGGTTTATTAAATTGTAAAAACTAGATTTGGAGACATGACTCAGTGGATGAGTGTTCAGTGCACAACCATGAAGACCTAGTTCAGAGGCCCAGAACCCACATGAAAATCTGGGTGTGGCACTGTGTGCCTGTAACCACAGTACTGTAGGGTTAGTGCTAGGAGGATCACTGGGTCTTGTTGGCTGCCAACCTAGCCAATAAACATGAGCTCCGGGTTTAGAAAGAGACCTTACCTCAAATGAGTAGGACATAGAATGGAGGAATAAGACACAGAATGGAGACAGACACCCGACACCCTCGCTATGCACATGTGCAGACACCTACACACATACGTAGAATGTACCACACACACGTCACGTGTGTGTGTGTGTGTGTGTGTGTGTCTGTGTGTAACACTATTATGTAGCACTATTGTGTAACAATTTCCTCAGAGACAAAACTACCCCACTTGGAGGGAAGCTTATTGAGACTCGGGATATTAAAAGGGAGGTGAAACAGCAGAATCTTCCAGAGGAGGTGAAACATTCCATCCATTAGGGACACTAATTATGCTTTAGGAAGTAACAACTCAGCTGCCTCAGGAAGTCCCTGAAACTGACCAGATTCACTATGCCTCTTCCTGACCAAATATATATATAAACAATAAGGAGTACCTGAGAGCTACTCTCAGACAGCCTGAGCTGCCTGGAATCTACCGAAGAGTTTCAGGCCAGCCTAGCCACTTCAGAGAAAGAGAGATAAACCAAGATGCTTGGAAAAGGCAGAGACCAGCCAAGCTTCTGGGAAGAGGCTCAGATCCACTGAGCTGCCTGGAAAGGGCAGTTTCCGACCTGCCACGCTGCCTGCAAGTTGGGCAGCGTACTCCAGGTCTCTAGCTTTTGTGCCTGTCCCCTATGCTGGGATGGGCTTTGGTGATGTGACTATCTTTGAATCATTTTTGACACTGTAAATAACCCCTCCTCCATATTTCTTTAAGTAACCCCAGTAAAATTCACTGATTCCATAGGTTGGTCATTGGTGGTATCCTTACTTTGATCTGTAGTTGGTTTCTTATCTGGCATGAATGGGCATTTATTCATGTCTCCCCAGAAATAGTGTCACACAACACAATACACACACACACACACACACAGGCACATACCCACACATGCAGTACACACACACACACACACACACACACAAGTAATAAAAGCAGTTTCTTAAGAAATTAAAGATGTAGTTTGTTATGTGTCAGTTAGAGTTCAATAATACACCAAAAATAAAGCCAACATAAAGACAGCTATGCAATATTTATGCCCAGATAGATTAATTTAGTTCTTATAGCAATCTCCCTCCTCCTGGAGCCCAAGTCTTCAAAATAGAAAAGGAGTCTTTGTTCCAGAGAAAATATATTGCCTAACACTTGCAGCCCTTAGAAATCATCCCACCTTAATCCCATAGTGCTGCTCAGAGAGGCTGTAAGCCCCACACACCTGAGGAATTGCCTCCATCAGATTAGCCCTGGGGGCAAGGCCATGGGGACTGGTGTGGGAAGGCCCAGCTCACTGTGTGCTGTGCTACCCTGAGGCAGGTAGGGTTGTCTAAGAAAGCAGGCTGAAAGAGCCATAGGAAACAAGTTAGAGGCAGCATTCCTCCGCGGCCTCTGCTTCTGTTTCTCCCTGCAGATTCCTGCCCTGACTTCCCTCAATAGTGGATTATGACAAGGATATGTAAGCTAAGTAAACTCTTTTCTTCCCCAAGTTGCTTTTAGTTATGGTTCTTTGTTACAGCAGCAGGAAGCAAACTAATACAACATACTTACTGCCTCCTAATTTTCCTTGCTACATGTTTCAACAGACCTCTGTTTTCTCTCTAATATCATTTTAGCAACTTGCCCACTCTCTCTCTCTCTCCAATCCTGGTCCTGTCATAATTCCTACTTGTTTAACCATCCAGACTTTGGAGGGCTAAAGAAAAAGTTCAGTGGTTTAGACTGCCTCCTGCTCTTCCAGAGGACCCCAAGTTCGGCTCCTAGCACCCATGCTGAGTATCTCACAACAGCCTGTAACTCCAGCTCCAAGAGATCTGACACCTCCTTCTGATCTCTCTAGGAACCTACACTCATGTGACACACACTCACACACATCCACATGAAGAAAAAGAAAAGAAAGTCTTTAAGTACCCCGCTGTGACAGATTTGGTTTCCCACAGATGGCCTCTGAAGTATCTTCAATTTCTGATATGCTTGTAGTATCTTCTTGCCAGCACCATTAAGAGTTAGATTCTATCTTCCCACTGCTGCCACTCTGTTTGGGCACTGACGTTTCCACTAAGAGAATATGACATAAATGACTTGCCAGCTTGGGGTCCAACCCTTCACCAGCTCTCTCACTTCTTCATTCTGCATATTAGGATATCATTCTTGGGGGGAATTCCCACTGGAGCTCAGCTCCTAGGATGTAGACAGTCACAGCCACATGGAAAGAGTGGATGTTGGCATTCTGGCCAAAGCCTCACTGAGCTCCCAGCCAACAGCTGGCATCACCTGTTAAATTGAACCACCTTGGAGCTTTAGGCAGGTGGGCACTCAGAAGGCTACAGTTACAGATGCTATCTGGATGCCACTACAGGAAGGGACACCAAATGAGACCTGCCTAGCTAAGTGCAGGAAACCTATAGCACTTGCAGAGATAATAAATGACCTCACCTGGCTGGAGCTGTAGCGTGGTTTGTAGAGGTCTTGCCTAGCATGTATGAGGTCCTGGGTTTGATCCACAGCGCTCTATAACCAGGCACACATCTATCACCTAGCACCCGGGAGATAATGGAAAGGGATCAGAAGGTAGGGTTATCCTTGCTTACACAGCAAGTTTAAGATATGTACTTGAGACCCTGTCTTTAATTAAAAAAAAAAAAAACAACTAGACTTTGAGGGGATACATTACCCAACAGAGAGTTGGACTATATGCTGATGACACATAAACATTGCAGCCTTGGAATCTCTTCCCCTGGTCTTCTCCCATGATCTTACCTTCTAACCTACTCTTACACAGGACCTTCCACACATGTCCTCCAACTCACCGTTCCCACTCCTAACTTTAGTTTCATGTTCTCTCTTCTTTGCTCAGCCTGCTTCAATCAAACCAGCCTTTCTACTCTTAATAGTTCCACAACTGCCAGGGACAAACTCCGGTTTGTCCATGTAGCCTTTTCTGCTGAATTTCGTAGCCTCACTTTGATTCCCTAGTCAGCTTCAAGCCTGTTTGAAAGTATCTGGGCTACTTGGAAATTACCTATCAAAAATCTATTGTTAACAAAGTGGTCTTCTAGGAAAACAAATTGAAAGCACACAGAAATACGTCTGTTTTTAATATGGTCTTGCAGCCCATCTCCTAGGGAAGCACGTATGTGGCTTGTACAGAGCAAACTATGACAACTAGAGGGTGACTTGGTAGCCATGGTACAGGGCACAGTGGCCCAGTATTTTTCCAGCAAGGCTGTTACAGTTTGGGTCTTTACTGTTCCCCAAACTCAGATATTGAAGGTTTGGTCCACAGCACAGCAAAGCTCAGAGATGAGGGCTTTGGGAGGTGCTCTGACCCTGTGAGTAAATTAATTCACTTACAGACTCATGGTTTAACGTGTTCAGGGAAAGAGATCTTGTTGCAAACACAAGTTCTTGCTTTGCCTTCCAGATCCCACGAGGTGAGCAGCTCTGTTCCATTGCGTGCTTTCCGCCATGACACTCTGCCTCGCCTCAGGCTAGAAACAGCAGAGTCAAGAGTGTGGACTGAAACCTTTCATATTGTGACCCTAAACAAAGCTTTTCCCCTTGAAGTTGATTTTTCTAGAGTACTTTGTCACAGTGACAGAAAGATGGATAACAGGAGGGTTTTTATTCTTTTGCATGAACACGCATATGAACATGCATGTGTATATGCGTATTTGCATGTGTGAAGGGGAGAGACAGAGAGAGAGAGAGAGAGAGAGAGAGAGAGAGAGAGAGAGAGAGACCCCAAAGTTGACATCAGGTGTCTTCCCCAGTAGATCTCTATTTATCAGTAGCTCTCTATTTATTGAGGCAGGGACCCTTGCCTTCCAAATTCCACCAAACCTGACCAGCTTTGACACGAGTGCCAAGGAACTCAAACCCTGGGCCTCACAGCTGCGTGACAAGGTTTTTACCCACTAAGCCATTTCATCTCTAACTAGCATTTAGAAGGTTCACTGGCTTAAATGAAAGACCAGTCAATAACCCTTGGCACTTCTGGACCATGGGAAAGCCGTTGGTGGTGGGCTGTAATGAGCGACACTAACGACTTGAGGGATAAAAGAAGTGAAGTGCAGGATCAATTCAAACTGACAGATATTTACCCGATACCCTCTATATCAGGCAGTTGCAAGGGGCTAGGGTCATGGTGTCTCTTGCAGCTCCTCATAGACACGGGAGAGCTGGCCTAGCACAGATCTTCACATACTTCATATGCTCAGAAGGAAATGACTTTTGGCAACTTATCTGTTGCCTTTGGTTGTAGTGTCGTTGGTTGATTCATACAAAAATACTATACATGCTGAAATTAGACTTGATTATTACCCCAGGCTTCGTGTAAATTATTAACGAAAGACTTAAAAAATGTTGGGGCTGGAGAGATGGCTCAGAGGTTAAGAGCTCTGCCTGCTCTTCCAGAGGTCCTGAGTTCAATTCCCAGCAACCACATGGTGGCTCACAACCATCTATAATGTGATCTGATGCCCTCTTCTGCAGATAAAGCCCTCATATACAATAAATAAAAATTTAAAAATGTGTCCCTACCTTAAAAAAAAAAAAAAGACTTAAAAATGTTGAAGGTTCCCAGGAAACTAAAAGAATGACACCGTGCTGTGATTTCAGCCTGGTGTTGTTGCCACCCTCTCCCAGAGAAGGATGCTGGCCTGTGTCTCACTTTCTCAGGGGAGCAGCAAATTGCTTTGGTGGCAGTGACTCTGTCACCCTCTTATTTCTTTTTTAAAAGGAGACTCAAGCCAGCAAGATGGCTCAGGAGGTAAAGGCACTTGCTGCCAATCCTGATTAACTGAACTCCATCCCAGGACCCTCAGTGTAGCAGAAGACAACTGACTCCCACAAATGTGCCATGGTGTGCACATGTGCCATGCATACATGTGCGCACATGCACACACACACACACAAATACATAGATAGATTTTAAAGAGTATAAAATAAATGTATTTACATTTTCACTTCCATGTGTTCAATGAACAAATAAATAAAAGAGTTATGATTATCATGATAAGTACTTTTTGAACTCTGACAAATACACAGTGTTGGCTCTGTTTCTTAACAAATAAACTTTATTATACAACCCAGCTAGCTTACACAAGAAGGAAAAAAGGTGAAAGGGACAAAAGAGTGAACCTTCCGGTATCCGTTCCACGGGATGAGTCCTTAGGTGTCTCTCTGGCCCGCGTGATAGTCCAGCCTGTTCGCTCTCTCTCCGGGCTGAATCTGTTGTTTTTCTCTTCCCCACCTGCCTGAGTCATATGGGAAGGGCGGTCTCCTTCTCCGGTTGAGGGTCCATTAGGAAAACAATAGCCCAGGTGGGGTTCCCAGGTCTGCTTCCGTAATTCCAGGCCCAGGATGGCTCCACTCAGTCTGTCACAAGGTATTCATGGGGTGCCCCAAGGGTAAAGCCCGCCAAGACTGCTTCCACCTGTGACAAAGCTTAATCTTTCCCACAACACAGAAATGAAATTTTCATTTCACTATGCTCTACACATAGTGGGAGCAGTTGAAACTGACCTGTGTACTCATTCTTCCTGGCCTGTTTTGAAAATACATCGCTTGATTCACCAGAGTGGATTTCTCAAGAATATAACAGCCCTGGATATTATTAGCATTAGGAAGCATTTTCTCTTATGTGTGCTAAAAAGGAAGGAAAAAACAGGAACCGAGATATTGTGCCTCCCCTCAGAAAGAAAATTTAGAAAAGGTGGGTGGCTTGAACTGGGGTTAAAAAGCTAAAACGATGGAAATGACAAGTCAGAAACAAAGGATTGGGACACCAACCCAGCCACATAAACCTACGACCTACAGATTGTCCTGCCTGCAGAGCGTGCTGGGACCAGAGCCAAGCAGAATCATCATCCGAGAGACCAGAGAGACGCCATTCAGGAACTGATGGAAGCAGATGCAGTGGCCCACAGCCAAACGTTAGGCGGTGCTCAGGGAGTCCTGCGCAGGTGTGGGGTGGGGTGGGGTGCAGGGGTGGACGGAGGGCGGGAGGATCTGAGAAGCCAGAGGAGTCAGGAATACCCCAGGAGAACAGGGCCCACACAACCAGCTGAGCGGGACTCACAGGAACTGGAGAGAACAGGCACCCTGTAAGGGTCTGGCCTAGCTTGCCGTTCTTGTGGAAATTCTAACCGTAGGAGCAGGGCTGTTTCTGACTCTTTTGCCTACTTCTGGGACCCTTTTCCTCCTGTTGAGTTGTCTTGATGTGATGGTATGTGCCTGGTCTTACTGTAGCTTGCCGTACCATATTGGCTGGTCTCCCTGAGAGGCATGTTTTATTCTAAGGGAATGGGATAGATCCGTGGGAGTCCGGGAGGGAGAAGAAGCTGGGGAAGAGGAGGGGGGAAAGGCTGGGGGAAGGGGAAAGAGGGGAAACTGCAGTCGGATGTAACATATGAGAGAAGAATAAAAAATGAAAACAAAATGAAGGAAGAAAGGTATTTGTGTTATATTATTTTAATAGCTTACTATTTATTCTTTTAAATATGCTTTTGGGAGGCAAAAGCAAGCAGATCACTGTGAGTTCAAGGCCAGCTTAGTCTACAGAGTGAATCTGGGACAGCCAAGGCTACACAGAGAGAGCCTGACTCAAACCCCTACCCCTAATATATACATATACATATACATATACATATACATATACATATACATATACATATATATATATTCATTCTATGGATGCCAACATTGTGTGAGGCAGTGTCTTACACTAGGAAAGGGATCACACAGGTTGAACGAAAGCCCTTTGCAGTATTTGCATGACATTGTAGACTTGGCATTCTGATTTCCAGTAGGAGCTAGGGAATTAGGAGTTGAGCTCTCAGATGTATTCAGGATGCCTAATTATGATATTCCTTTAGACACATAGAACATTTTATCTGAGATGTGGAACCATTTATCTCCAAGTAAGTCCAAGGGTGCATGGTAACGCTGTATAGAACAGATGGGACCACTGGGCTCCTGTGCCCACGATGCTCCATCCACACTTGAGAATACAATGTGAGAGTTTGGGTGGGATTTTTTTAATCACAACCATAACAGAAGAAACATTCCTATTGTGTGGTACTTTCTGTGAGGCTTATCAAGTTCAGCACCTGGGCATATCCTTCAACAAGCAGATTTGTCAAAGAAATTGACAAAACCAAAACCATATGTTTCTTCAAGATTTTGTAAGTCACATTCCTTAAAATCCTATCAGAAATATCATTGAAAAAAATGTGACTACTAAACATAAGTTTACACACATCAAAAATAAACAATATACCTCCAAAACTGGTACATAAAATTCTACCTCCTAAAAAAGTAGGAAAATAATCTCTCTTTCTCTCTCTCTCTCTCTCTCTCTCTCTCCCCCCCCCCTCTCTCTCTCTCTCTCTCTCATACACACACATACACACTCCTGTGCACATGCACACACATCAAAAATTGAAAGAGAACAGAAAATATAAAATGGCTCTTATCGTATACATAAATCATCATTGTCATACATAGTAAGAGGTAGGATTGATCATACTAAAATGCCACTTTTAAAAAAATAAAATAAAATGCCACTTTTTACCATTTGGATTAGAAGGATCTCAATATTTAAAAAATGTTAGCAACTCTACAAAGAAACAAGAATGTTCTTTATCTTTGGTGGGGATGTGTATTGGTGGAACCCCTGTGATGGCTACTCAGTCAAAATACATGCACATTTTTCTTGCTCGTTGGGAGTTCTCTTTGATAAACACATTCACAAAAGGACAGTAGGATGTTCTTGCTTCTACCATTCTGTTTGTAACAGCAAATCTGTGAAAAGAATATGTGCTCTTCGCTTGAGATTATTTTTTAGCCATAAACAAATTAAAGGTGAAAAATCATCTCTTCAATCAAATATCCATCCATTCTAAAACTTCTCAAAAACTTAGGAGCAGAAGGGGCGCGTCCCCAGCTCTAGATGGTTTCCTTTCCAAATCTAGAAGAAGAAAAAAAGCGTCTGCTTCCATCACCTCCATGCAGTACTTACTTAAAGGCTCCAGTTGTGCCAGGTAGGGTAAAGATTATATAAAAGGGACCTCGATTAAAGGGAAGGTCAATTCTAGCCATACTTATAAATGACAGAAACTGCCAAGGAATCCACTAAAAGTCTGTTTACTAAGTAAATAGTCTTTTCAACTTGAGAGCATGGAGCAACTGGGCATCCACAGGCAGCAGAAGGAATCTGGAGCCTCACCCTCTAACACAAGCAAAAGCAGAAGTGCTCAATTGCAGAACACTGCAGCAAATCTTCATACGCGATAAATGTTGGCTGCCAATTATAATGGGACCTTCTTTGGACCACCAGCTCCCAATGATGATCTGAAGACTTTTTATTAATTGGGAAAGCTTGGCCTTAGTTTAGGCTTGTTTCCAACTAGCTCTTGTAACTTGAATTAATCCTTTATGCTAATTCACACTCTGCGCGTAGCTTGTCGCCTTGCCTCAGTTTCTCAGTCCCAGCACAGTGTTTCTCCTTCCACTCAGGCCATCAAATTTTCCATGTCTCTGATTTTTTTTCCCAGTGTTTCTATCTCTCCAGAAGCCTCTCCTTCACCTCCTGCCTTTGCTGTGGGCTATCCAGTTCTTTATTAAACCAGTCAGAAGGTGTTGGAGGGCCGAGTGTTTGCGAACTATGCCGCAGCTACAGGGATAACAATACAGAGTCTGGCCTGTACTCAGCTCTCTGCTGGTACAGAAGTCAGCATTTGAATAACACAAAGACAATTTTTACACAGCGCACAAAAAGATCACCCCATCAATAACCACCTTCTAATTGACTCTTAAACAAGCCCAACAAGGTCATACTCTACAAGATCAAATGAAAAAAAAAAAAAAGCAATGCAACGCCCATATACTTGTAATAACCTAAAAATAACATCCATAAACAGTCATGACCGGACAATCACAATAAAAAAAAATCCGTAGGAATAAATTTAATGAAAGAACGAGGATGCTATAGATCTTGCTGTGTTTTGAATGTGAAGCATGCGATTGTGGATGGGGTCGTGTGTGTGGACACTAGGTCCATGGCTGAGGTGCTGTTTGCAGAGGCCGTGAAATGTTGAAGAGGTGGAGATGCTACAAGTGGTCAGTCACTGGGGACGAAGGCTTACCGCTTGCCCTGTCTCTTGTCCCGTCTCTGCTGCCTGACCCACCAAGAGGTGAGCACAGGCGGCATTGTGATCCTGCCACTAAAGTGGAGGAAAGCGCCCGCCTCCCTCCGTGCCCTCCCCATCACAGAGGACTTAGATCCCTTAGCCCATATGAGAAGCATATACTCTCTCCTCTTAAGTTGCTTTCTTCTCAGATATTTGAGCACAGCCATGAGTAAGGCAATAAATGTATATTGAGACTACAAAATGTTAACAAAAGAAAATGTGAATTTTTTCAGGTTTATAGATTGGAAAACTTAACAAGTATGAAATGGAAATATTTATTAAACTTCATGTACAGATGTGATGAAATTCCTCTCGGGTTCCCAGCTATCGTCTTAGTAGATATACCCAAGCGAATTATAAAATTTGTATGAAATTATAAAGGTTCTAAAATGCTAAAATGGTCTGTAGCAAGCTTACATTTCCTGATTTTAGAATTTACTACAAGACAGAGGATGGTAATCTACACAGCTGGTGTTGATGGCAAGATGAAAAAATATATATATCAATGCTATAGATAAGAGCCCAAAACAGACCTACGCATATATGGGCAACTAAATTTCAATACAAATTACAAAACCATTCAATGGAAGGAAGAATAGTCTTTTGTAACATAATGAAATGAGCTCATCCAGGAGTGAGAACAAAACAGACAACAGAAACTAAGAGTAAAAGAAAATCTTAGAAGCAACAAATAAAGGTAGACCAGAAATAATTCCCAAAGCAGTGGCTCACTGGACATAGAAAGCACAGAGCTTTTATTTGAGAAACTCATCAACTCATATGAAGGTGGGCACAGTTCTGAACATGTTCAGTTTGAAGTCATATCTCTTTATACATCACATGCTAATTTAAAAAAAAATGGAACCCCTCAGGATCAAAAGCTTAGAGCAATGGAGGGCAAAGTTCACGTTAGGTCACCTTCAGTGGGAGGGGCAGGATGACTTGACAATTTTAGCAGCTTCTTGTAAGTTTCTCTTCTCTGAAACAAAAGAGCCATTTAAAAATGCAACAGCATCTCCACTCCTTCAGGAGTCTTTAAAGAACACTTGCCTGGCAGAGAACAGTCTAAACTCCTGTGTTCCGGCAGTTGGCTAGCCACAAGCAAGAGAATAAAGACTGAAGCTCTTGGGGGCTAGAGAGGTGGCTTAGTGGATAAGAGAAGAAGTTACACTTGCAGAGGACCTGGGACCTCCCAGCACCCACAGCAAGAGGCTCAGGAACACCTGTAACTCCAGCTTGAGTATCTGATGCCTCTACTTTTTGTAGCCCACCCCTACTCAAATGTGAATATCGAGACACAGGTGCGCGCACACACACACACACACACACACACACACACACACACACGCACACACACACACACACACACGCACACACACACAATCATAGCACATACACGCCCCCACACAGAGGCATTGGACACAGGCACAGACACACACAAACACAGCATGCACACACAGAATTAGCACATAGACACACGTAGACATAGCACACACACACACTCATGTTTTAAATAAAAGAAATACTTTAAAAGGAATGAGCCTCCCCTTATATCATGTATAAAGCTAAATTGTAATATTAACACTTTGCAACTCTTAAAAAAACAGAGGGATAAATGTTGTTGTATAAGTAAAGGCCACCGAGCAATATATACGGTATAAAGAAAGGAGGGGAGGGAAGTGGGGAGGAAATAGAACCTGAAGGGGTAGAGGATGACTGGACACGTAGACAGACAGGCAGACAGACAGACAGGCAGGCAGACATGCTGGGACACAGCCATGAGGGCAGAGAAGAACGAGAGAGAGAGACAGACAGACAGACAGACAGACAGGCAGACAGACATGCTGGGACAGAGCCATGAGGGCAGAGAAGAACGAGAGACAGACAGACAGACAGGCAGGCAGGCAGGCAGAAAGACAGACAGACAGACACAGAGAGAAACAGAAAAACAGAGAGGGGCTCTAGACAGAGAGAGGGGCTGCCTGGTTTTTTTTATCCAGCACACACCTGGAGCACTCCTGGCAGTGGCAGGTGATGACATCAGCTGTTGCTAGGCACCCTAGAAACAGGCTAGTGGGAAAGCCTAACACTTCATGGCTTTAGTTTTGGCTAAGGATTCTTAGATAGGAGCTAATACAAACAAAAAAAACAGCACCAAGAAAAATACAGATAAACTAAACTCTATGAAAAGCAAAAGCTTTTCTGCTTCAGTAATTCTCAAGAAAGTGGAAACCAAACTCAAGCACAGAATATTTACCTGATAAGGGAGTTATATTTAGAATGTATAAAGAACGATCACAACTTGTGCTGGCTGGCTTCATCAACTTGACACAAGCTATGATCACCTGAAAGGAGAAAACCCAACTGAGAAAATGCCTCCATACGACTGAACTATAGGGCATTATTAGGCCTATAGGGCATTTTCTTAAATAATGATTTATGGGTGGGGCCATCCTCGGGCTGGTGGTCCTGGGTTTATTAAGACAGCAGGCTGAACCAGCCATGGAAAGCAAGCCAGTAAGCAGCACTCCTCCAGGGCCTGTGTCAGCTCCTGCCTCCAGGCTCCTGCCCTTTTGAGTTCCTGTATTAGCTTTGTTCAGTGATCTTCGACCTGAGCCATATTAACCAAATAAACGCTTTTTCTCTCCCAACTTGTTTTTGTCATGGTACTTCTTTACGGCAATAGTAACCCTGAACTCAGATATAACTCAATAATAGCAAATGACAAGCAGCATAAATTTAAAAATATCCAAAGGCTACAGATACTCATTTCTGGAGAAAAACGTAGACAAATAACCAGTAAATTCCTGAAACAATGCTTCAAGAAGTCTTTAGCCACTGGGAAGGACCCAGCACTTTAGCCTCAAGAGACTAGCTGCAGTCACAGAGACAGAGAATAACAAAGCGTTAACAAGGGGCCAGTGATAGCAAAGTCTTCTTAGGATTGTGGTGGGAAGGGAAAGCATGAAGCCATTTTGAAAACAGACAGTTGCTAGGCAACTTCATCCAGACTTAACATGTGCTCCAGTGTAGGTTACACAACCTAGCGAAATGAAGACAAACCACGGGCACAGACATTTATCACACCCTTAGTCACAAGGGGGGAAAAGGTGAAAAAGTTCAGATGTCTATAAGGAGAGATCAAAATGTGGCGTAAACAGCAACAAAGTACTGTGATTAAACACCTCATCCTAGGGCAAGAAGACAGAGAAAGAAAAAAAAACCTCACAGACATGATTCCATTCCTGGAAAGGCCCAGAATAGGGAGTTTTTTTTTTTTGGGGGGGGGGGTGGTAAACCCACTGTTATTTCATACCGGAGGGAGCTGTGCGGATGGAAAAATAAAAATAATCAAAAGGTTTAAACACCTCATATCTAGTATGTTATTGGTAAATGTGTAAGAGATGCTAAACATTTTCATATTAAGGAGTTACCATTAAGAAAAGCATGAATTAAATTCTGGCAAAGATGCAGAGCAATCAGCAGTCTCTCAGTGTCGGTGGGAAGAAGAAAAAGTTCAGCCATGTTGGTGAAGAGTTTTGCCAGTTCTTGGGAAGGTAAGCCTGCACATTTTGGAGGCCCAGATTTCAGTTCTCCAATATTTATTTATCCGAGATAAATGAAAGAATATACCTACAAGACCTGCAGTGGCTGCTCATAGCAGGTGTATTTGTTCCTAGTGCTGCTGGAAGGAATGATTCCACATTCCCTACCTTAAAGCAACACACACACCTGTTACAGTTCTGTGGTCAGAAAGCCACAGGGCCTGCAGGGTTTGCTCCTCGTGGTTCACTGTGTACTCTTGTGTACTCTGTCTTTCTCTGTCTCTGTCTCTCTCCCTCTTTCTGTCTCTATTTCTCTCTCTCTCTCTCTCTCTCTCTCTCTCTCTCTCTCTCTCTCTCTCTCTGTCACACACACACACACACACACACACACAAACACACACACACACACCACACACACTCTTCTCTTCCTTTCTTTATAGAAACCATTACGATCACAGGCACCCTGGAGAATCTTTTTGTAAGAAGACACTTGATTACACATGGAAACCCACTTTTTCTTTAAATACAGTTCTCAGAGAATATGATTCTGACGTGGACGAAGAGCTCAACCTAAAGGCAGATTTTGAAGGCCATAAAAGGGCTTTTATTCTAGTTACAAATGGAAAAAAAATGACAAATTTTGAACTCTTTCATTATAAGCAAATTATTCTTCATTTTGCATAAATCTCTTTCTTTTCTATCTCCTTTTCCAAATAAACATTGTTGAAATTTTTATATAATGATATATGGAGATATATATACCACATATACCATATATATTATATGTATATACATGGGGGACTCTATACGTGCACACATTCTCAGTTACTTTTAAACAGGAAACCTGACTGCCGAAGGGAAGTGAGGATAGAATGGATTTGTTCTGAGCACCACCCATCTTTCCTTTTGGAGGACTGATTAGCTCCTGAGACCTGGGAAAAGCAAAGCAGCTGAAAAGCATCACTGGTAATGAGACAATGAGACAGATTAGTTCTCTTTGTCAGTGTGCTCTGGAGCCCACGTGTACCTGTTCAAAAGATGACACTAACAAGAATAAATTAATAAAAAAACAAAAAAGAGAAAAAAAAAACCAAAAAACCAAAAGATGACACTGTTACATTTTTAGTAAGTCTGTATCTGGTTTCTCCATTTATCTGTTAACTAAAACTTAAACCTGAAGCTGGAGACATGATTCTGTGGTAATAGCACTGGCTACACTTGCAGAGGACCTGGGTTAGGCTCCCAGCACACACACACACACACACACACACACACACACACACACACACACATACACACACACACACACACACACACACGCAGTTCACAGCCATCTGTACCTGAGGTTCCAGGGGGATCTGACACCCTCTTCTGGCCTCTGTAGGTACCAGGTGTGCACATGGTGCACAGACATACCATACTTGCAAACAAGATATTAATGCACATAAAATAAAAGTTTACTGATTGTTCTGGGGGTTACCTAGAGTTAAGAATGTGATAGGAAGCCTTGTGAATGCATTAAACTCCAAGTGAGCTGTGACTGTGAGTGAGCCTTACACTGTGAGTAACACAAAGGTTAAAAATTAATCTTTGGGGAGGAATGGAAGGATACAAGGGATTGGATAACAATTGAGATGTAACATGAATAAATTAAAAAATATTTTTAAAAACTTAATCTTTGGGGGATGGGGAGTCAGAGACCTTATACTTTAGTTGAGGTTGATTGACAGTTGGGGACCACTAGGGGGAGGAATAACTGGATTTCTTTAAGGACGTGGGCTCTCGTGGGTGGAATAGGTTCTAGTGGATAGCCCCACATCAGTGCAAAGATGTGCAGCACAAATTAAGGAGAGGAACTGAAGCTGGGTTGGGTGTGGCTCTAGAAAGGATTTGGGAAAGGAGTAGGTGATGAATATGATCAAAATATACTATGAACACGTGTGGAATTGTAAAAGAATTAATAAGAATATTATATCTAAAATTGAAAAGAAATACCCATTCGATTGTTGCCTGGCTTGGAAAAAGAAAATTCTCATGTCATTTGCAAAACAAGCAAAATTCTGATCTTCCTAAGTCTTCACACCACATCACGTCAGATCACTGGGTAGAAAGTGAGAGAGGTCAATCAAGATTCGGAGCTAGAAACCTACAAGAAGATCATTATGACGGGCAGGTCTGGGCCCAGGGGTCCTGCTCAAACTATGGTACCAGCCAAGGACAATACATGCAGTAAACTTCGAACCCCTACCCAGATCTAGCCAATGGATAGGACATTCACCACAGTTGAGTGGAGAGTGGGGACTGACTTTCACATGAACTCTGGTGCCCCATATTTGACCACGTCCCCTGGATGGGGAGAGCTGGTGGCACTCAGAGGAAGGATAGCAGGCTACCAAGAAGAGACTTGATACCCTATGAGCATATACAGGGGGAGGAGGTCCCTTCAGTCACAGTCATAGGGGAGGAGAGTAAGGGGAAAATGGGAGGGAGGGAGGAATGGGAGGATACAAGGGATGGGATAACCATTGAGAGGTAATATGAATAAATTAATAAAATATATTTAAAAAACGAATTACAGTGGAAAAGAAGCTCTTACGGCTTTACTAAATCAACATGGTCCTCACCTAAGTCTACAGACACCTTCCTAGGGGGTCTTCACCCACGGATGTTCTTCACTTTAAGTTATATTTAATTTATTATATTTAATATAATAAACTGTCTTTCCTGGGAGGTACACCACAGCATTCAGCAGATTCTAAAACAAATAAGTGAAATGTTTTGCCTATATAGACAAAACAGTTTACAAGCCACTAAAGTAAGCGATAATAAACCAGATTAGCAGGAAGTTTTAAAAGTGCGTCCTAAAAACCAGGCCCCCCCTCCATTATCAGGCATCCGGGTTTGTGGGAACTACCCCACAAGCTCGTTTTCCACGTTGGGGGAGCTATGGGAACTGTGTACACAGTGCTCTTATGTTAAGAGAACTGAATACAGAACATGCTAGGTTCCAGAGACCTGCACTATCTCTAGCTACTTCACAAACTCTTGAAAAGGTCACCGACACGAACAAGGTCTTTCACGTGGTATCTGACCCAATGTCCTGCCTGAATTTCTGGCCCACACATGTTGGGGTATGGTAAGCAGTTGTTGGTTTGGATCATTGCTTTAGGAATATTGTGTTGCTCAGTGAAAGATACACCCACAGACCCTAATAGTTTAATTAGATCAGTCACTTTATGCCTGTGAGATATGAGAAACCAGAGAACCAAAATCAGAGGCCGATGTTTCAAAGCCTTATCGTTTTTTGAGACCCCTTGGCTCTGTATTCACCTTATTCCAAACGATGTGCATTTGTTATAAGATGGGAACACTCGCTTTAAGAGCAGGATGAAAAGAGGACCTCTGCTGGGCAGTGGGGGTGCACGCCTTTAATCCTAGCTCTCAGGAGGCAGAGAAAAGTGGATCGCCGTTGGTTCTAGGCCAGTCTGGTCCAAGAAGGAAGCCAAGGACAGCCAGAGCTACACAGAGAAATGTTGCCTCAAACAACAACAACAACAAAAACCCAAGAGAGAGAGAGAGAGACAGACAGACAGACAGACAGACAGACAGAGACAGAGACAGGGAAGGGAAGAGTGAGAGAAGGAGGGAGGGGAAAGGGAGAGAGGAAGGGATGTGGGAGAGAGAGACAGAGACAGAGACAGAGACAGAGAGGAGGGAGAATCTCAGAGATGCTGGCCCACAGTCACTTATTGATGACGCCTGTCAGAGAGATGAGGCATGTTGAATAGCTTCCAGCTCAAGTTTCAGCCATATCCTTGGAAGCAAAGTTTTAACTTGCATTAATTGTTTTCTAGGCTCTCTAACTCCTTAGAGAAGAGAAGTGATTGGTGTGGATATCACCTTTCTTTTGCCTGCCCAGCTAGTTCTGCACCGTGCACCGAACACATCCTGGATGCTAGTCCATGGTGCCTGACCTGAAGAGACTTGCCATTTTCATCTTTGATGCTTAAATTATAAAGACTGCCAGGTGGTGGTGGCGTTACACCTTTAATCTCAGCACTCGAGAGGCAGAGGCAGGCTGACCTCTGTGTTCAAGGCCAGCCTGGTCTACAGAGAGAGTCCAGGACAGGTAAGACTACATGCAGAGAAACCCTGTCTTTAAAAAAAAAAAAAAAAAAGCAAGCAAACAAACAAACAATTATAAAAACCAATGGTGACTCCTAGGATCTGGTTAGGGGACTATTAGTTACTTGTCTCTTTATTGTGACAAAATACCCAATAAAAACAACTGATGGGAGGAAGGGTTTGCTTTGGCTTGCACACCACACTCCACAGTCCACCACAGCGGGGATAGCCTGATGGAAGAAGCAGGAGACGGCTGGTCATACTGCTTCTGTAATCAGAAAACAAAGAGCCATGGATGCCGCCACTCAGCCCTGCTTTATCCTTTAAGGGATTCCAGGCGATGGACTGGTGCTGCCCACATTAGGGCAAGTCTTCCCATCTCACTTAACCTAATCTAGAAAATCCTTCCCAGATACGCCCAGAGGGCTGTTTCCATGGCAATAAATCCTGTTAAGTTGACAAGATGAGCCATCATAGAGTCATTAGTTGCTGTTTATCTTTAGTTACTGTTTATCACCTAGTTAAGGGGGGTGGAGGGTGGAGGGGCCGGGGAGGTGGGGGAGGGGAGAGACAAATTGGATAGCACTGAGTGCTGCTTTTTGGAATGTGGCTTGTCAGTCTCTGAAATTCATATTGAAATGCCATTGTCATAGCAGTGGTGGGAAGTGAGTCCTTTCTCTCAGGAGTCTGTTTGTTCTCACATGTATGTTGTCATAAACAGAGGCTACAGGTCCTGTTTGGCTGCAGTCACCACTGTCCCCTTCTGACTTCTGCTCCAGCACAGCAAGGTCCTCATCGGAGCCAGGAGCCTAAATAAATGCCTGTCCTTGTGAATTGCCCAGTATTATTTTGTAGCAGCAGTAAGTAGGCTGAATAGAGGAGCAACCTACTACAGACAAATCCCTGCCATGTGCATAACACCTGTTTGGGTTAAGGGAAAGGTCCACGCTGAAGGCACACATAATCGGTGTCTCAGTTAGTGTGAGGTGCTACCCTTTCCCTGGGAGAACTCTAATGTGGACTGATATACGCCTGTAGAAGCCAGAACTTTGTAAAGACCTCAGCAAGTGAGCATGCTGCTGTTGGCTTCCTAGTTTAGATTCCTTGAGAAAATAGGATACTTACTTTGAACAGTCTCAACCAAAGGAGGACAGGGAGGTTGGATGGCCTTATGGAGAACAGATGAGAACACCATGGGCCCAAACTCTAGAAGTCCTTGACTTTTCAAAGGGTTGGACTTCAAACATGGATCAACAGAAGACCATTTCTGGTTGGTTTTTTTGTTTGGTTGTTTGTTTGTTTGTTTGGTTGGTTGGTTGGTTGGTTGAGTTGTTGTTGTTGTTGTTGTTGTTGTTGTTGTTGTTGTTGTTGTTTTGAGACAGGATTTCTCTGTGTAGCCTTGGCCGTCCTGGACTCGCTTTGTAGACCAGGCTGGCCTCGAACTCACACCTGGCCTAACCAACTTGGCTGTGTCTTCTCAGTTCTCAGGGATGTGGACAGAAGGGTATGAGCTGGGTTTGAAGATACTCTGGGGTGCCAGTGCTCACAGCTGTAATAGATTTAGTCAAGCAAGGTGGGCCAAATGTAGCCTGGCAATTTGGAGTGATCCCACTGACTTGCCCCATGTCTCTGAGGAACTCAGGTTGTAGAGAGAATAATTTGTGTATTGTATGGATGCATCGCCTATTAAAAGACCTATGGCCTACAGAAAAAGGTAGACTAGAAAGTGGGACATCTGGTAGGCAGAAAGGATTCTGGGAGAGAGCCAGGTGTGGGAGATTCACTGACAAGATGTGAGGAGGACAGAGGTATGGTACCTGAGCAGAGGTAACCAGTCACGTGGCAGAATGTAGATTAGTATAAGTGGGTTATTTTAGGTTGTGAGCTAGTCAGAGAAGAGCCTAGCTATACGGCCAAGGTATTTGTAAACATATTTTGAGTCTCATGAGTCTTTATTCTGGGAGCTTGGGGCCGGGAGGAAAAACTACTGCAGTACAGACCTTCTAGGTCTGCCTTCAATCTTTGTCACATAGGACAGTATTGGATAGCATGCAAGGAGAAAGAAGAACTTAATTTCTCCTGTTGTTCTCTGTTTCAAAGAAAATCTGCTAAAAAGATTTACCTACAAATTAATATGAAAAATAACTTTAACGAGGTTTGTAGACTAACCATGAACTAACCTTGACTTTAAATAAACATATTTATGTATTTTCAGAGACATTAAATGATGATCAAATCCTCTGTAAATGTGTTGTGTTTCCCTGGCCTGGGAAATGATGATGTTGAACATGTTTAAGGCATGTAGCCTAGTGTTTAAACAGTTTAAACAATTGCTGCTAGCCTTTGTCACCATTTGAGTTAGGTAGGACAAAATTGTCTATTTCTGCTCGACCGTGCTGAGAGACCTGGAGGGCCAGTACTCATCTTCCTGTTTCTTCTTCATTCTCATTAGCACCCAGCCCAGCACAGATCTAGACACCATAGGAGCTTAAGAAATGCCTGTTGCCTTGAACAGGCTGAGCCCCTGGACAGCACAGGCAATGCCTCTGTTACGTTATGGCTTAGGTAGACAGCACACACGTAGAGAGTGGATGACATCAAGCAGCTCTGATGCCGATTATAGTTACAGTGAACAAGAGCAGATGGGTAGAACATCGACCAGAGAAATCAAAAAATGCAGAGAGAACAGTGTCTTAAGGCTACCAGTCTCAAAGAACTAAGGCATTTAACCAAACGTATTTCAAATTGCTCATATCTGAAATATGAAATGAAATTCCCTAGCAAACTGTCTAGTATAATTTTGGGATTATTGTCATAATTAACAGCAAAGGGCCACCTGATATAATAATAGAAGTCTAGGGAACAGGTTGGCCTCTAGCAGAGCCAGGAAAATTCTTTTCTGGGTAAGATTATTATAGATTTAATAACTGGTAACTAACTGGACAAAACATACAATGAGACCATCTATTAAGGAGATCCATAAATACTCACTGTAACCATGAAACCCTGCACATCTTATAAAATTCTGCTTCATAGACTTCTGCAAAGCCCTGCCACAGTTTTCTGCCCAGGATGGCTCTCCTAACCCCAGCTCTGCATATCTGAAATGTTTTCTATTTTTGTATCACAGCCCTTCCCCCAACCAGGGAACACTGCATCTTCAATTTTTACCAAAGACTACTTTATTTTTTATGTGCTTAAGTGGTCATTTTACAAACCTGGCAGGAATCCTTAGGGAGATAATTGAATGAGGGGCCTACTGTCTCCACCTTCCCAAGAATGGAATTGTGAGTGAGCATGCAGTTTCTAGAGACTGAACTTAGGCTTTCCTGCTTGCATAGTAACACCTTACTGACTGAGCCATCTCCCAGTCTTCCCCTATCAAACTCTTAATTCTATCTTATATAACTTAATATATTATATAATATTACTATGTGTTGATTTTTAATGTATAATAATATACTGATATTGATTGCATTAATTAAACAGTGATAGTTTTGGGATTTTTTGTTTGGTTGGCAGGTTTGGGTTGGTTTTGGGGGGTTGGTTTGTTTTTGGTTTTTTTGATACAGGGTTTCTCTGCTTAACAGAGCCCTAACTGTCCTGTACTCACTTTGTAGACCAGGACAGCCTCAAATTCACAGAGATATATATGGTTGCCTCTGCCTCCTGAGTGCTGGGATTACAGGTGTATGCCACCACATCTGGCAAATATAATTTTATAAATATCTTTATATGTATTTATACATATGATGTTTTATATTTAGATATAATTTAGATGTAATATATAAGAATATATTTTTAAAATCTTCTTGGCTAGTTTGTAAGTGTGTTCTTCTTATGCCAAAAGTATGTTATCCACCAATGCCAGGCACAAACAACATAGAGCACTGTTTAGGGGTCAACATTTAGTTTGACAGCATTTGTCCAGCTTTGAGTAGGCATCTGTGCATTCTCTAGGTATGGGTGTGTGCATCTGATCCAGAGAGCAGGAGCCTCTTTAAATTCCAAGCCTTCCCTAACCTGCTTGCCTCCCCCTACTTGCTGTAGAGAAGCAGAAGGTGCTCGCTTGACCCTGTGTATGTCTCTCAACCCTCTGCACTTGCCACTAGTAGTTGGGAAGGGATAAGGCTGGAGATGCCCCCTCCTGGCTCCAGTGTACTCTAAATTTTCTGCTATGCATGTCCTTGTTCTTTTCAGCTTCCTGTGCCACTCTGACCCCAAAGGTAAGCTGGGATAAGAAGGGAACTAGAAACATGACATCACCAGGGCAGAGGATGGTTGAAAGGCTGGCATGTTTCTCTTGCCAGGTAGTAGACAAGTTTCTTTGCCTCTACGGTGAGGCTAACAGCCTTTCCCCACAGGGGATGGCTTATGCAGACTAAGCAAGGAGCACATCAAGGACGCACTCGTGGGCTGGACCGAGGCCGCCTACACACATGTAGCAGGTGGACAGCCTGTTCTTTGTGTAGGTCCCCTAACAATTGGGCTGTCTCTGACTCTTGTCCGCCTTTGGGTCCCTCTTCTGTATCTAGACTGCCTTGTCTGGCCTCAGTGGGAGAGGGTACACTTAGTCCTGATGAGACTTGATGTGCCAGCGTGGGCTGTACCCATGGGGGGCTTCCTCTTCCCTGAGGAAAAGGAGAAGGGAAAATGCAGAGGGAGGATGTGAGACTGGAACTGGGAGGGAGGGGGCTGGGATCAGGCTATAAATGATTAAATAAATAATGGGGGGGGGGGAGTATGTTTCCTTGACATCCCCTGTACCCTCCCTCTGCTCCTCATCCAATCAGCCCATCTTTGCCTCCAGTTTGCTCTGCCCTAGGTTTTTTTTTTTTTAATACCCGCTTCACCCTCAAATTCTATGTGGCTACAGCACCTGAAAAACTCTGCGCTCTCATTCTGGGGTGGTAAGAAGTTGTGTGCAAAGATTTCTAAGAACTAGGAAAAAAAACAGACAAGATTGTCTCTAACTTAGGAGTGTCTGAAGATTGAAAGAGAAAAGGAGGGACTGGAGAGACGGAAGAGAACAAGAAGCAGAGGGTGTGTGCCCTTAACCGCAAGGCCCACGCTAAAGAGTGTGCGCACAATGAGAAGAGGAGAAACTGGAGGCTCATGGGTAGTGAGGAACATCCCAGTGTGAATAGCCAGCAATGGCAACTAAGTCCAGGTGATGTCTGCCCTGTGCTGCCACCAAGGGTCATGTGTGGGACCATGGCCCTGCAGCAATGGGGGTCTGTTATCACTAAAGGCCAGGTGGATATCCCTGGCCTGGGCTGCCACCGGGGCTGTGGATGAGCTGGCCCCAAGGGCATGAGAGTGGGAGAGAGTTGGCTCTACCTCCTTGCCAGCTGAGGCACTGGGTAAGCTAGCTAGACAGTTCTGGAGAGCTCACCCTGGTGGTGTGGGTGCAGGAGAGCTTGCAGGCTGACTAGCTCAACTACCACCCAAGCCGCAAATCAGGGTTTTGAGTTGGGTCACCCTAACATCTTCCCCATCCATGACCGGTGTGGCTTGTGAAGGGTCTGGTCCTACAGATTTCCATGGCAAAGGGCAGCAGCAGGATATCCAAGAGGAGTCCCAGTGAGGGTATTGATCGTCTAGTAGGAGCCAGAGGCCTTGACCAGACCAATGACTCATTTCAATGACTATTTGGAAACAAAGAAGTGTGGAAAAAAGGGTACACTGTGGGACACACTGCCACAAAACAAGAATTCTTTTTCCCTTGGGAGGAGGTTGATAGGGTGGGGGGTGGGTGTGGGTATGAAGAGCCAGGGAAATGAGTGAGATTAGGGTGCATGATGTGAAATTCACAAAGAATCAATAAAAGTTAAGTAAAAACAAAAGAATTGCTTTTCCCTTCCTACTTCCCCTAAATGGCCCCTATCCTGTCTTTCTATCCTGTCTTACCTGCCAAATAACAAGGACTTTGTAAACATTTGCTCAGTGAATGAAGCTAAAGCCAAAGCCCTGATAAGAAGTTTGGATTTTATTTCATACACGCAAGGGAACCTTTTCAAAAGTTAGACTTGTATTTGGTAGACACTAAGATTTACACTCAGGGTGTGGTGCATTCACAAAGCAGAAGAAAGAAGATGAAGATGGGTCTTGATTTCCAGGCAACATATAAACCAACCAACCAACCAAACGAACAACAAAAGCTGACTTGAGGAGCTCCGTAAAAAGATGATATTAAAATAAAAGGGAGAATTGTTGGGAGAAGAGGCTCAGCAGGAGTAGGGGTGAGAGAGAGAGAGAGAGAGAGAGAGAGAGAGAGAGAGAGAGAGAGAGTAGTGGGCAGGCATCACAAGCACACACTACATACTTGTGCAAGACTGTCAAAAAATAAATGAGAAAATTAAAAATTCTGCTTAGGAATAGATAGGAACAGTCTCGAATGAAGACAAGATTAGGACTGAGAGCACAGTGATTCTACAATAATTCAGGAAAGAAATGTGTGATTGAGGAAGATAAGCCAGCAGTCAGTCTTAAAGAGGTAACGAATGATTGAGCAAGGTCAGGAACAAAGGTAAGGGCCAAAAGAGAAGGAAACATTGACAAATGTGTTTCAAATTGACCAACAGGAAAATCCCACCCCTTCCCAAAAAAAATTAACTGAAAAATACTGGAGGAAACTCGTTTTTGTATGTGATGATGGACTTAGACTCAACAAACAGAACATGAGGGGGCGGGAGCACACCTGCACAGAGGAGCACGAGAGTTGAACAGAGAGGTCAGCAGCCTCTTGATTAAATAAGATAACAGACAGACAACATTGAGAGAAAGACAAAACAAAACTGAGACCTCAGTGGACTACTCAATTTAGGAAAAAAAGAGGGTAGTAAGGGAGCCACCGAAAGAGCTGTAACAAAACTAAGAAGAAAGAAGTTACTGGTCAAATGGATAGATTGTTCTGAAAAAAAAAATATGTACAGTTAAATAAATAGTGAAGGCCATTGGAAGATGTTCCCGGATCTAACAGTAAAAAACAAAAATAACAAGATGAGAAACAGGGGTTGGGGAGATGGCTCAGTGGGTAAGGCCTGTGGTACACATGAAGACCTACATAAAGGTGCGTGTTACCACATGCCTCTGTGGTCCCAGCATCTTTGCAGAGAGATGGAGTTGAAAACTGGAGATGGCTCAAAGCTTGACATCCAGATATGCTTGTGAGCACAGAGGAGAAAAGAAAAAAATCCAAGAGACTGTTTCCAGCAAGAACCAACACTCGGTACTGTCCTCTGTTTTCCCCTTGCACAATGGTTGGTGTATACCTGCATGCATGCACACTAACACACACACACACAACACACACACACATACAGAAAGAGAGAGAGAGAGACAGACAGACAGACAGACAGAGAGACAGAGAAACAGAGAGAGAGAAATAAGTTTGAGGTAAAGTAAATGAATAAATGTTCAAAAATAACATTTTCTAGAGAAGCTTAGCAAAAAACCCAAAATGAAGCCAATATACCAACCCAAGGGGTAGGGTGAAAATAGTATGATTTTTTTTCTTTCACTTAAGAATATATCTTTATCTCTACAAATTAGTGAAAGGAAAGGTTTTCTTCAGAGAACGTGTGGAAACAACGGGGAGGCCTTGAGAAAGGGTGAGATGAAATGGTGTCCAGGCATACTTCACTTTGGAAATCATTTATGGAGTTTCTAGACATCTTGACATACATACATATAAATATTTTAATTCCTAATAAATACTTTTTTTGAAAAGACATAGTTGTAATTATGATTTCTGTCACTTTTGCAAATCTAAATTATACCCATGATTCCATGCTAAGAGAGAATGGGCTGGAGTCATGGTGGGACAAGGAAGTTGTTCTATCCGGAGATATTCAAGGGGCTGGAGAGATGGCTCAGTGGTTAAGAGCCATCGGTCTGCTCTTCCAGAGGTCCTGAGTTCAATTTCCGGCAAACACATGGTAACTCACAACCGTCTATAATGTGATCCGATGTCCTCTTCTGGCCTGCAGATGTACATGCAGGCAGAGAATTGTATATGTAATAATAGATAAATAAATCTTTAAAGGGGGTGGAGAGACAGAGAGAGGAAGGGAGAAAGACTTGAGGCAAAAGAGATGGCTGAGCAGTTAGGAACACTTGCTGCTCTTGCAAAGGACAATAACCACCTGTAACTCCAGCTCCCAGGAATCTAGTGCCCTCCTCTGGCCTCCATGGGCACTGCAATCACATGCACATACTCATTCACATATATCAATAATATAAAGTAAAATAAATCTTTTAAAAGATACGTTTCTCTGTGTTCAGAAAGAACATTAAAGATAAACTGACGTCTCTGTTCCCCAACCCCACAAGAAAGGGGTTCGTTAAACTGTTTCACAGCCAAATCTGTCTCCTGACCTTTGCTTCATGATTTTTCTATAAATATTAAGATATTCATTGGCATGATGGACAGGAAAAATTAGGTTCCTTCTCTCCCCAATTTTTCCAAGCTATAGGTTAGTTAGTTTTTATTTCCTAATTTCTGTTTCCCAATTTCTTTTGGAATACAAGGAAACAAAGGCAGTGATCAGGAGGAAACGTGTGGCTAACTGTTGAGATCAGCCTGCACCCTGATCTGAGTCATTACACAGTATGTAAATCATTGTCTTCAGGTGAAGACCTTTTCACAAGCTGCACTGGGCTCCATTTTAAATGTAATCACAGGGGCAGAATGACTATGCATCTCATGCGTGCAGACACCGTCACATGCTCATCACCATCCACGAGGCACAGGCCGATAAACAGCCTAGTCCTGAGAGTGAAAAGGTACTACATGTAAACTTATGAAGGAGACTGAGCCCATGTGAACGCATAAGCATATTCAATTCAGCAGGAAAATGTGAGTGTTCAGTGAACACACCACACCAACGAGGGGGCACAACCTGGATCACAGAAAGGGGAGAATGCCCAATACTGCAATGGTTATGGCCCCACCCAACTGAGCTGCCATCTGACTACCTGGTGTGTGTGTGTGTGTGTGTGTGTGTGTGTGTGTGTGTGTGTGTTTGTGTGTGTGTGTTCTGAGAGCTCCCTTCCCATTGTTGACACAGCATATTCCAATTGCCCATCTGTCTATGCATCTATTGGACTGTTCGTCCAGGCCTGATCCCACACCTCTGCTCAGTGGCTTTCAAGGTTCCGCCCCTTGCTTCCCAAGTTCCATTCGATGCCAAGGCACAGACCAAGGCTGCATCCTGACAGCGTGGCCTCAGCAGTTCTCTGACTATGTTCCTGGCCGCACCCCTGCAGTGACTGCATGTGAAGCAGCCTCTGCTTCCAATAAGGCCTCTTTAAACTTCCTGAACTTTGTGGAGGCCTCTCTAACCCTCTGTAGCCACACATAACCTACATATAGATAGATAATAGACAGATATATAGGTATAGATGTAGACAGAGATAGGTGATACAGATATGAAGTGTTGTGTGGTGGGTAATGTATGACATGAGAATATTAGTAAATAATATTGGAACAACAACAAAAAAAAACTTTTGATACCGATGCCAGCCAACAAGAGAATCAAGACTACCTGGCAAGTTATAGTCAATAAAACCAACATAGCTTATGAATGTATTATCATTCAATAAATTCTGACATTGTGAAAAGCCACAAACGTGTGTCTATGTTTCATGACACTAACCAAACCCTGTAGTTGGAAGACTAGGAACTTTCCTGATGCCAGGAGCTTCCTTCTCCTTCCTAGTGCCCTGGAGTGTCAGTTTCTTATAAGCACATGTTGATAAATTAGTAAAGCAAAACGGAGCTTGTTTTTTATTTGATCTTGTTTGTGAAGAGTACTCCAGCAGTTCGATTCTGTGATTTGGAAAGCTTCTGATGAACTTTCACAGTCCAAACCTCAACTTGCTGTGTGATAATTGGTGCCAATTTGTAAATGAATCACAAGAGAAATGCAAAATGTCTGTTGTCTGGAAAGCACACTTGGGCCAACTGCTGAACTGTTTGGTTATATGACTGGAAAGTTCAGATCATGAGGGAGAGGCCCATCCCAAATGGCCTTTAAGCCTACTAATATCTAACTAGCGACCTCACAGAGGTAATGTGGAAAACTCGGAGTCAGAAAGCCATCTGGGGGGAGAATGAAGGACAAAGTGAAAGCCAGCATTTCTGAAGCAAACGTGGAGAGGATAGGGACACAGGAACAGTCCCTGGGGCTAGAGCAAAGCCCTGCTGCAAACCACATTCCATTTGCACTTAATCCAAGAGTTCTCTGGAGGCCACTAAACTGTATTCACATGCCCAGCAGCTTGTGATCTTTCCCTGAATCCCAGTCTTGAAGGGTGGGTGTGGTGGCAAGTGCTTATCACCCAAGCTCTAGGGAGCCCGAAGACCTATATAGCAAGACCCTGATGAGAGGGGGGGAGGGAAGGAGGAGAGAGGGGAGGAGGAGGGAGGGACAGGCCAAAAGAGAGGGAGGGAGGAAAGTCACGGGGGGGGGCAAGGACAACAAAGGCAAGAAATGAGAAAGTTGCTACAAGCCAGTTTGGGATGATGTTCTTCTTAGCTTCCTATTAGGGCTGCAAAGAGGTAGCTCTTATCTCTTTGCAAACCTAAGGACTTGGGGTCAGTTCCCAGAATCCACATAAAAAGCTGAGCATCACTGCATGGCCAGCACACAGGAAGTGGGGACTAGCAGATCCCTGCCCGTGAGCTTCAGATACAGTGAAACTGTCTCAAAACATAAGATAGAGAATGATTGAGAAAAGGCATCCAATGTCGACCTCCGGTCTCTATTTACACATGCACATAAGTGCACGTACAAAACGAAATTCCACCTTTACATCGAGTACCAATTAGCACCCTCATCTCAGCATCCCTAAAGACAAATATATGGCCACCCTGAATGTGCCTGCTTACTCGCGTCTGATTTTCTCTGGCAAGGTGATCTTGGCATACTTAGAACTGGGCATGGTTTTCCTGGAAGCAGTCAGCCCTGCTTACGTTTCTACACTTGGAAAGCAGCCCATCCGGCCCTGGCAGAGGCTATCCTAACGAGAAGGGAAAGAGATTAAAGCATCTTTCCCTCCTGAAAATTGGAGTCTGATGACTTGTGCACAATGGGGCAATCATCTTTCCTCTCTAAGGGTGGCCCAGCCTGTCGCTAAGGTAAAGCTGATAGAGGGGTTTGCTTGCATGCTCTGCTATCTGAAGGAAACAACTTGCCGCTGAGCCACTAAATGCAATGCCATTCTCCTGCTGGACAGAGAATTTCACAGCTAATAAACAATGCCCCGTCCTCCCTCCACCTCTTTGAGTCTCTCTCCCCTTGTTCCTCCTCCCCCTGCTCCCTTTGAGTATTGTGCACACTGTGTGAAAGATAGCTCAATCCAGCAACTTGGACAACTTAAATCTTGTTCACAAATGTGAAATCCCCTTTCGATCCCAGATTCTCTTCCTCCCTTCACCTTAAACGCCCTGGCTTCTTGGCTTTTCCAATGAACCAGGCTCTTTCTAAGCTTGGAAAGCCAGCTGTCTGGCACATCTCCTCCATCTTCAGGCCTCACAGAGTCTTGCTTTTCCTAAGCACATGTCATGTTTTCCTTATTCCCCATCCTGAATTAATTTTTTATTAATTTATTCAGATTACATCTCAATTGTTATCTCCTTACTTGTCTCCTCCCATTCCTCTTCCCTCCCCCTTTCACCCTCTCTAGGTCTGTGACAGACGGGCACCTCCTCCCCCACCCTATGGTCACAGCCTATCAAGTCTCATCCTGGTAGCCTGCCTATTCTTTCCCTGAGTGCTATCAGGCCTCACCACCATGGGGAAGTGGTCAGATGTCGGGCACCAGAGTTCATGACAGTCAGTCCCTGCTCTCCACACAACTGTGGAGAATGCCCTGCCCATTGGCTAGATATGAGTAGGGGTTCAATGTTTACTGCATGTATTGTCCTTGGTTGGTGCAGTAGGTTGAGCAGAACCCCCTGGGTCTAGATCTAGCCATCATAATGTTTTTCTTGTAGGTTTCTAGGACCCTCTGGATCCTTCTATTTCCCTATTCTCCCATACTTCTCTCACCTAGAGTCCCAATAGGAGGTCCCTGAATCTCTCCCAATCTCCCGGTAAGTGGAGACTTTCATGGGACATTCCTTTTGGGCTAGTGTTCGATTATAAGTGAGTATACACCATGTGAGTCTTTCTGCTTCTGGGTTAACTCACTCAGTATGATCATTTCTAGTTCCAACCATTTGCCCACAAATTTCAGGATTTCCTTGTTTTTAATAGCTGAGTAGTATTCCATAGTGTAAATGTACCAGTTTCTTTATCCATTCTTTGACTGAGGGACATTTAGGTTGTTTCCAGGCTTTGGCTATTCTGAATAAGACTGCTATGAATATGGTTTGAGCATATGTCCCTCTTGTGGGGTGGAGCATCTTCTGGGTATATTCCAAGGAGTGGAATAGCTGAGTACTGAGGAAGCTCTACTCCCATTTTTCTGAAAAAGTCCCAGCACTTGGGAGTGCAAAGGCAGTTAGATCTCTGTGAGTTTGAGGCCAGCCTAATCTATAGGGTGAGTTTTGGGACAGCCAGTACTACATAGTGAGATACCCAGCACTGTGACAGTAGCAGCCTCTGCCTGTTATTTGACCTCCGTGTGCGTGCGTGTGTGTGTGTGTGTGTGTGTGTGTGTGTGTGTGTGTGTGTGTGTGTGTGCACGCGGTGTAGTGTGCTGCCATATTCAGATCCTTCTGTATTTTAAGTCAGGTATTTTCAACTTTGAATAAGCTTTTGTCTATTAGGTAGTGGGGGCAGGCTAAGTGGGTCCCCACAAAAACAAGCGAGCATTAGCAGGGAATATTAGCACACAGGGCTCCCAATTCTATGAGGTCCACTTCTGTAGGAGACACACGGTGCCAAGCAAATCTGGCAATGTGCTTCTTTGGCATAAAGATTGTTTTGTGCTGATTGATTTGAGAAGTCAAAGATACAGGAGTAGCTGTGGAAACAGAAATTATTATTATTACTTTATTTTTTGTAGTACAAGCACACGAGAGCAACCAGAAGCTTCTATTAATGGAGAAAACAGACTTACATCTGGCTCCATAAACACTTTTCTGGGCCTGTCTTTCTTTGTTTCTTTCTCTTTCTCTTCTCCTTGGTCAGTTAAATATCATACTTAAGGCTGAAGCCTACATCACTTCCTAGGGCTTTATTCATTTTTTTTCTCCTGGATACATTCCGTGAGAATTGAGCATTGACTGGCAGATCTACATTTGTGTTTCTCTGGCACTGGTGAAGTCTCAGAGTAATCAGGTGACCATGAAGACGTAGAGTGACACTATGCTCTAGTGTCAGCACGCGAACTCTGTGCGTGCTGATGTCATCAGCTAAACTGAGGCAGCCTTTTGATTCTTAGCCACGCTGATAAAATGATTTACACATAAACTCAGAATAAAATTTAAGGATGTTTGTACTAAGGTTTGAGAGAAAAACAACAGGACAGGAGAGCTGAAAATCTCAGTAGCTGCAAGGAGAAGGGGATGTGGAGAAAAAGCATGCCTCTCAGTTAAGTATGGAGGTCAGAGAAACTGTGTCAGGGAATGCTGAGGTGTGTTGAGCTGCAGATCTGAGTTCAGAGGGGACAAGATTCCAGGCACTTGTGTCCAAGAGCAAAAGATTGTATCGGGGACACAAGGTTAAAAATAGAAATAGAGACAGCTTGTAAAGAAAGGAAAAGCATCCCCAAGAATGGGAGTGGGGTACTGGGTCAGTGATCTGAGTTAAGAGCCCAAAAGTTCCGGCCCACGTGGCACCTATCCCTTCACAGGGCATTTAAACAGCAGGGGCTCTCTGAAGTTCATATAGTGGACCTTTTTTCTAGACTGTGTCCTGCTCATCAGAAGAAGCTCAGATATGGAAGGTCTTGCAGCCTTCCTCTGCAAACTGACTAAGGATGTATTAATCCTTAACTTTCCCTAGCTCTTTCTCTTCTCCCACACTAAGGTCATCCGATATCACAGGCTACAAGAATTGGAGAGGAACTTGGATCTCTCCCCCAAGGAGATTGCTTTAAGGGAAAGTTTCACAGGCACGGACTTTCTCACATCAAGGCCAGCAGAGCTTTCACGTGTCTTGTCTTGTCAAGGAGGGTGCCACTGACTAGGATCTGGAATGATCCTACCAATGATATATCGAATACTTAAAACATTCAGTACAATAAAAACAAAACAAAACACCACACACACTGCCTGTTTGGGTCAGTGCGTGCATTATCTAGCTCGTTAACAGAATCAGCAGCTGATCTTGATGTTTTGAACATCAGGGGAACTTGTAATCCCTGGGAACTTTAAGAGCGTGAAATCTGATTAGCAGACCACATCCTGCTTCTGGCTGTGCAGATTCCCTAGGCACCTCTTTTCTCCCTTTCATCTTCATTGCAAAGGATAATACTGTCATCCCAGAGCACAAACTTCCCTGGTGCATCACTAGCACCACATTTTAACGTTTCATGGAAAAATACAAGCTACCATGGTCCCCAGAGCCAGCAACGCTTTGCCCTAAATAGTAGACATTAAATTTAAAAGGACTTGACTAACCTCCCATAATGCTGTGGGAGAAATGTTGCCATGCTGCTTTAACTCCTGCTTTGGAAATCTTTCTAGAAAATTCTGACAGAGTCACTTACTGTAGGCTGGGCATAAAGAATAGTGTTTTAAAAATTCCAGTGGATGGAAGGTTACTCCCAGGCAAATTCCTTTTCCTAACTCCGGATTGTGATTTGTACATGACTCCCGCAATACCTAAAGCAGCATGCGGGGTGGTACAGAGGAATTTTCCATAGAATTATCTAGCTTACTAGTAGTTGTGTGTGTGTGTGTGTGTGTGTGTGTGTGTGTGTGTGTGTGTGTGTGTGTGTCCCCTCCCATGAATAAAGTCTAAAGAAGCAGACAAAAGGCCCCACCAAAGTCAATAATTAATATCAGCTGAATTCTTATATGCACCAATAAGACAATGGTTTTTTTCATAGTAGAATCAACAGGGAAGATTTGATAAATGTCAGGTCTGGACACAACCCATATGAGCTAAGTCATCATCTGCAGGGTGGGACCTGACTAGCTGAATCCGTATTTTTCAGATGCTCCTAGTACGAAGAGCCTAGTTGATTCTCATGTGCAGCTCTGTTGTAGCCCTAAGAGAGACCGACAGAAATGGTGATACAAAGGGGTTTTTGTTTGCTTGTTTGTTTGTTTGTTGTTTTAGTTTTTGGTTTTTTGAGACCAGGTTTCTCTGTGTCACTCTGGCTGTCCTGGACTCACTTTGTAGACCAGGCTGGCCTCCAACTCACAGTGATCCGCCTGCCTCTGCCTCCCAAGTACTGGGATGAAAGATGTGCACCACCAAACCTGGTGATGACAAAAAGGATTATAATGTGGATTTTCAATAGAAAAAATAACATATAGAAAGCTTCACGCTCCAGAGAGAAAGCACAGAACAGGAGAGGCATGGGACCACCAAGACTGAGTACAGCTGTGTCTGTGTTTTGGGTCACAGGTATTTGCCGGTGCTATATAGACATGTTGTCTCCACTTCAACTCATGGAGACAATTAGGAAGGTCAAAGCTGTCTAGTTTCCTGAGCATCCCCAGGTCATTCAATCAATCAAAAGCTACCTAATCCTACGCAAGAAGAGTTAGAGCCACTGGATGCCAAGGGTTTTGCTTTTTCTGAGCGCCAAGGTAGGAAATGCTCCCTGCCCTCCTTCTTGAGTTGATAACTGTATCAGCTGGCTTGACATGAGGTACAGTGACCCAACTGACATTGCAGGTACACCCTTAAAGGGACCTGAGGGTCAGGCAGTCAAAGCCAGTGGCATTGAGGAGTAGTGGTTTGGTCTCAATTATCTTTCTAGACATTTCTTTTAGTCAAATCTCATGTCTTGTCCCAAAACACTAATGTCTAACCACATGGAAGTTGTCCTGGTAGGCTGCTTGCTACCTGCCTGCAAGATTCTTTGTGTCATTTCCTTAGCATATTAGTCAGGGTTCTTTAGAGAAACAGAACAAAAGAATGTGTATGTATGTAGGTATCTAATGCTCTTCCAGCCTCCGCTGTTACTCAACCAGAAGTGGCATACACTCACATAGACACACATATATACATAAATAAAAATAATAACTTTTGACTAGACATGAGATTTGTTACTGGACATGATTTGATGGGGTGCAACACAGCATAGTGGAAGCCCTTGGGAGTACAGGGTCTGCCAATCGTCCAGGGGACCACACCAGGGATATATTTGGCCCCACAGCCATCAAGGATGAGCTGCACCTCAGCTACTACGTCTTCAAAGTCATCTGCATTAGGCTTAGCGAGTCCCAGTTCTTCCGAGGTGGGGAATCTTCTGGCAGCCAGAGGCGACTGTGCACAACTTGGTGCAGATGGACAGGATGGCCTGGCCCATGTGAATCCTGGCCGCTGCCCTGGGGCTTCCCAAAGGCACCAGACATACCTATGTGTCTAGTGGCTAGACTAGAGACCACACCGGGACCAGAGCTATGAGTTTCCACCAGAAGACAGTCTTCACGGTCCCTCAGGGCTACCCCTGTAGGCAACAGGTTGAGTGTACTCCCAAGAGGGCTGTTACCCTCAGCTGTTGCCCACACGGCCCCCATGAGGAAAGGAGCTAGTTGACTTAGCAGAGAAAAACAAAATCTTCTTTAAGATATATGAAATAGTGAGAAATTTACTTTTCTGTGTGGGCTAACAGCTGTTCAAACAGCATTTATTAACTAATTTTAATTATCTTCCAGTGATCTGAAGCGTTGTCCTGTTGTGTATACATATGAACCAGGTAAACACATGCATTAGACATGTGTTGTTAATTTTTGCACTATTGCTCTGTCTTTTCGCCCACCAGGAAACACTGGTTTTATTACACTGCTTGATGTCGTATCTTAATACTAGGCACAGTTTATTCTTCTATTCTATTCTTATTTGTTTCTCAGAACCTTTCTTCTTATTTAATTTTCAGGTGATCATAGAAACATACACACGTTTTTCCTCTTTTAAAATTCTCATCCAGATTATGGGTGAATATTCTATTTCTCATTTTTTCTGTTCCAGGTAGTAATTTTAATGTTTTTCCTTTGTTAAATCAGTTCCTATGTGTTTTGCTGTTTTTGTTATAATTGTTAATAGTTTGTTCTCTGTTTTAAGGAAAATGGGTTTATTTAATACAGTACAAAGAGACCACCACACGTGATAGCAACAGAAGAGTCGGTAGCCAATAAAGTATGTTTATCCACTCTACATCTCAGCTTGGTGTGTGTGTATGTGGGTGTTGGGGGGGCGGGGGGCTTTTTGTATATTAATTCACCTGACCCATCATACTGAAATGAGTCTTTGTGTAAGAGTTACATCTGTAGCTCTGGGATCAAACTGCTTTACATGGACAACGGAAGAAAGGGAGGGAGGGAAGGAGGGAGGGAGAGTTGGGTCAGGCGGAGAGAAACCCGGGGCGCTTGGATATCTGTGGTGTCTTTTAGCATACCAAAGTGCTTGCTGGCTACCAGGATTCCTCAGTATCTCAAGTGCCTGCAGTTCTCCTTAGCTCTTCTCACCTGCCCCCTACCCTAACCGTCTCCAGCTGTGCGCTTCCCTCCCCAGCTTCCGGTTCCCTGGTAACCTGGTTACTTCAGAGATAAGCTCTCTTGGCCCCGCCCCCCTCTCTTGCTTGCTCCTGGTCTACTTTGCCTGCAGTCTCTTTGTCTTCTTTCTCTCCTTTCACAACCTGTCCCAGCATGCAGGCCAGGCTCAGTTTACTACGTTCTTTCTCTCCTCTGGAGTCTCTGTACAGCCTCTGGATGCACTGTCCTTTATCTCCTCAGTTTATGCTGGATGGAAGGAAAGAAGAAAGGGAGGATGGAAGGAGGGAGGGAGAGAGGGAGGGAGGGAGAGAGGGAGGGAGGGAGAGAGGGAGGGAGGGAAGGGGGAGAGAGGGAGGCAGGGAGGGAAGGAGGGAGAGAGGGAGGGAGGGAGGGAGAGAAGGAGGGAGGGAGGGAAGGATTGATTTAATCTTGGTTTATGGTTTCTAGACATTTCAGTTCTCCATAGGAAGGAGGGTATGGCAGAGCAGAGTCATTCACAGCCCAGGGAGTGGACACAGTGAACACAGGTTGCTGTGGAAACCAATGGTCGGGTGTAACCACTTGTAGGAACCTAATTTTGCCATCTAGGTCCAACTCCCAGAGTTCCTCAAACCTCCTCACCAGCTGGGCACCAAGCGTTCAAAGCACAATCCTGTGGGAGACATTTATGATATGAAACATAGTGTCTAATGTTGTACAGTATTAAACGATTACCTAAAGATTTTTTGTAGGTAATGTTATCAATTTATGTCATAAGCACTTTTCTTCCTTTCCACTATTTATATTGCTTTTATGACCCTTTTCAAACTGTATGACGGAGTCGGTTGCCAGAGCAACAAAATGATAGTGATGATGTGAGAAGTTCTTGTTTTTTCTCTGACATGAGAAGAAATGGTTCTAATATTGTCTCATTAAGTACAATACGCCAGGATTGGGAGTGTGTGTGTGTGTGTGTGTGTGTGTGTGTGTGTGTGTGTGTGTGACAGAGATGTATGCGATTTTGTTTTGTTTTGGTTGGGGTTTAGTTTTTGATACAAGGGCTTATTCTGTATAACCCAATCTAGTCTCTAACTCATGGCAGTTCTCCTGCCTCAGTTTCTTGAATGCTGGATTACAGGCATGAATGACCACGCTATGCTTAATAAAATACTTAGAAGCATATTTATCTACTGTTTTATTGAGAGATGTCTCAGATTTAAAGGCCAGAGTTAGTATTTATTTATTTTGCATTGCTGGAAGTTAGGTATGTTAAGATGTGCTTCCTCACTGAACTGTATCTTCAGACCGGATACTAAAGTTTAATTAACTTTTGTATTAATGGAGTTGGTTATATGGTGTTTTGCTTTCCATCCATTTATTCTAAACTTTGTTAAGGTTTCCTGATAAATTCTCAGACCCAGTGGCTACATGTATACTTGAAGTTACTCCAATATCGGAAGCAGAAGGATTGCCCGCTCGAAGCCCACCTGTCCGGACTCAGGCCAGATTGTGCCACTTAGACCGTGTCTCACAATTAAAACAATAAAACAGGAGGTTGAGGATGTTATTCCGTGGTAGAGCACTTCTGTAGTATGTGTGCAAGCCCAGATTCAACCCACAGCACTGGGGACTGCGGTTGGATGGAGGTGGGAGGAGGTTTTCTCATCATTCTGTGAAACCAAGCAGGGAAATTCCTTCTGAGAAGTATTTCTATTATAGTAATTTAATATGTTTGGTTTCAGACATCTGTCAGTCCCTACTCGCTGCAGGTCCTGGCTGACATACCTCGTCCCTACCATGAACTTTCCAGCCCAGGGACAGAGGCGTCTTCTCCCCGCCCCTCACTATATAATGAAGACACTTTGGTCCCCACCTCCTTTTCTCCCTCACTCTCTCTTCCTTCTTTCTGTGTTCCCCCTCCCCCTCCCACTGCCTGGCAGCCCAGAGCCACTCCCAACGAACCTGCATTTATAATTTATATAATACAACTTCACCTTGCCATTACTTCATTTTGCTATTTCAATCACATTATATTTCAGTTTTATCTCTTGTGGTGTTTTTAGGATATTGGTTTTTAATTTTTAATTTGTCAAAGTTCTTGAATCTGCTTATAGAGAATTTAGCACAATATTTCTAGTGGTTATTTGTGAAATTTTAAAATTCTCTATGTGTGTTTATTTTCTTAATGGCCCATTTTCTTTTGTGGGCTTATGTGTTTTACTTTTCATATGATACTGTTGTAATTGTGGCAACTTGACTGAGAATGCCCTCCGTATGCCCGTGTGTCTGAGTACTTGGTTCCCAGTTGGTGGAACTGTTTGGGAAGGGTTTGGAGGTGTGGCTCAGGCTTAAAGGGTTCAAAGATTTGTACCATTCCCAGTGTTTCTCTTTTCTCTCATCCTCGTGGATCAGCGTGTGAGCGCCCAGCTACTGCTCCAGTGCCTGCCTGCAGCCATGCGCCTTGTCATGATGAGCATAGACTCACCCTCAGGAGTTTATTTGAATCAAATAAACTCTTTCTTCTATGATTTGCCTTGGTGACAGTATCTTACCAAAGCAATAGAAAAGTAACTAAAACAATAATTTACTAATTTTTATATTTATCTTTTCATATTTATTTATCTAATGTATATATTTATTTATTTATGTATTAGTTGTGTTTTTTCTGCTTCTTGACCCATTGTTACATTTATCTTTGTGATTTCTGTCATTCTGTGTGGTTTAGGTCTTTTTTTTTCTGGATTTCTTAAAGAGGTTTTATTCATTTCTTGTTTATTGAGGTAAGTCTTTGGAATTACGAATTTTTTCTGTATGTGGTTTTCACTGGGTTCCATGAGTACTAACTTATGATATTTATACTATTGTTAATTCCTAGGAGTCTATCAGTGGAGTTTTACTTTTCTCTCAGACGCTGAGGTTCTGGCCTTATCTTGAAGGTAATGGGATAAGGGTTTTGTCTTGATCTTTGCTCACTGCTACTGAAAAACATCTTATACTAGGTAATTTATCAATAATGGAATCTATTGGTCTTGCTTCTGAAGATGGGGAAGTCAAAAGTCAAGACTGGAGCTGTGGGCTTCTGAGAAGAGCCGCTATCTTTCACAGACAGTGTTTGGTATCTGGGTTCTCACGTGAAAGGGTGGCAAAAAAGGACGAAAAGGTTCCTTCTGACCCTTTCATGAGAATGCTAATCCCATTCCTCACCAGGAAAGGAACAGCGCCAAATGATCCAATCGCCTCCCTTACTTCTTAATACTATTAACTAAAATGTGAAAGGTTTAGTATTAGACATTTTGTGAAAAACAAAACATTTAATCACAGCTTTTATCAAGAGAGTGATGTCATAATTATGAGTTAGATAGCCCACCCTGGTTAAGGTACAGAAACCAAACATTCAAGCCCAAGGAACCAGTAATAATGCAATAATTAGATATCAAGTAAACGATAATGACTACCTAAAATGAAGTCAAGGGAAAAAAGGCTGTGGAAATAAAAATGCTCTTCGGGAAACTGTATCAATTAAACTTAATTAGAAATGGAGTAAGAGAACAATCAAATTGGTGCATAAGTGAACAGCTACTCTTTGATGACATACACTGAATTATAAACACAACAGGAGCATCACAACCGGCCAGGAGTCTACTACAAGGCACATGTACAGCCCCACTCTCCCTACACGTATGATCACTCTAACAGGAACATCTGCAATACAGGAAAGGTCACTGGAGTGTAGCCACAGATTGTAGGCAAACATAGCATAATCATGGTTGGATTGTCATTACAAAATTCCCTGTAATGTGTCAGAGTCAGAAATATACTCCTTACAGCTCCCAAATCAGGAAAGTCTACAGTGAGGCAGTAGTAAAGTTGATGTGTGATAAGAGCTGCCTTACAGGCTCATAAACAACACCTTCTCTGTTTCCTAGAAAGCTCAGAGAGCTGCACTCCTTCTCATGTCTCTGCTTCATTGACACCTCTGCTTTATTTATTTATTTTTTTATATTTTCTTTTTAAAATTAACTTATTCATGTTACATCTCAATTGTTATCCCATCCCTTGTATCCTCCCATTCCTCCCTCCCTCCCATTTTCCCCTTACTCCCCTCCCCTATGTCTGTGACTGAGGGGACCTCCTCCCCCTGTATATGCTCATAGGGTATCAAGTCTCTTCTTGGTAGCCTGCTGTCCTTTCTCTACTCAAACTACAGCACCAGCCAAGGACAATATGTGCAGTGCACTTCAAACCCCTACCCAGCTCTAGCCAATGGACAGGACATTCTCCACAGTTGAGTGGAGAGCAGGGACTGACTTTCACACAGACTCTGGTGCCCCATATTTGCCACCTCTGCTCTAAATACAGGGGATTCCTACTAGGAGAGAACATTTGGGAACATACATTAGTGAGTGAACAAGGATGCCTTTATTTAGTGTATCTGTTTGTCTTTAATTAAATGGTTTAAAGAAGTTCTAAGTGTGACAGATTTAAAAAAAAAAAAAAACAGTTCCCTTAATTTAAACTAATTTAATGTTTTGAAAAACTTCCCTGAGATTGAAAATACTAACAACATTTTAGGATATATTTAGATAAGACACACTAGTTCGTGTTCATAATCACCCCTTTCCCTGTTGGAAGTAACAAAAACAGTATGTGTCCTGCATCATCTGAGCATTTTTTAAAAGAAACAAAATGTAATATGCCAAGTACTTGACGTGCTGCCGACATTTAACAAATGTCAGTGAGAACATTTGTCTCTGAAATTGTAATTTGGATTTTATAGGAGTGCTTTCTTCCCGAGATGTTCAAGACTACACACAGAAGTTCACGATTTCTTTTGAAAGGCTGGATGAGAAGGGGGAGAAAACCCAATAACACCAACACCCCCACTTAATTATTTTACAAAATCATGGAACAGAGTATTAGCATGTCATGAGCATTAACTCCCTACAAAAAACCACAGTATGCTAATTTAGGCAGAGAAAAGCTGAGGCAGGTTGCACTAAGCATTTTAACCTTTAAGATGATTACAATTCAGTAGAGAAAGAAGTAAGACTTAAAAACGCCCGTGATGTGGAGGAGTAATGTGATGGTTAATTTCAATAGTCAGCTTGAAGTCTGGAATCACTTAGGAGACTGGCATTCCTATGGGGCATTGTCTTGACTAAGTTAACTGGAGTGAGAAGACACGCCCACTGCAAGTGGCACCGGTCCTGAGGCTGGGATCCCGGACTAGAGAAAGGAGAAAGTGATCTGACCACAAGCTTCACCTTCCTCCTTTCTCTGTTTCCTGTCTATGGATACAATATGGGCAACTGCCTCAACTCCCACCACAATGAACTATAACCTCCAGATAGGACACCAAATACACTCTTCCTCCTTTAAGTTGTTTTTTTTTGAGTACGTTATCACAGCAGCTAGGAGAAGCATTCCAGAGACTGGCAGTGAGGATGCAGTGAAATGCAAATTCCCCATTCTCAGAGGGCACGCAGTCTATTGAGAAAGATGAGCTCTATGCAAATAAACAGTCTTATATCTATATCCAGTAGATCATCTCAACTATGTGCATATGAGTATCTACATCTAGAGCTCCACATGAAAAGTTGCATGGAAGAACACACACACACACACACACACACACACACACACGACACTAGACACCTACAACAAAGGACAGATTATGGTTCACAAAAGCCTCTTCATACTTTAGTAGAGACCTGAGACAATCTTGATCCTCAGCTTGATTGGGTTTGTCCTCAACTTAGAGACACTTTTGGACAAATCTGAAAGGATATTTCTTGGTAGGACTAGCTGTGTTGCGGGAGGAAAGTGTTTGGGACCTTTTGGTGGTAGCCCAGATAGAAGGAGGTCTGGGGGGGGGGAGCTTCTGTTTTCTGTTTGCCTTTTCCCTTACCCCATTGCTGCCATCACTGTGACTGCTTCCCAGTGTGGCCTGGAGACCAGTGGCTCCCCAGAATCCTCCAGGCTTTTAGTACCAGGTCGGTACTCTTGAGGCATCTAGTTTCATGGACCGAGAAGGTACCAAGTTCCCAGACTCCAGTGTGTAAAGAATCATGCTGGACTACCCAGTGTATCACGCTAGCTAATGTAATCTGTCTTTATATACGAGTTAGAGTTAGATACAGCTTTGAGGCGCCCAGTATGGGTGCTAGGAACGAACCCAAGGAACCTCTGAAAGAACATCAAGTGCTCTTGGCTTCTCTTAGCATCTCCCCAACCCCCATTATTTCATGTCTTACAAACAAACAAACAAAACAACCAACCAAATAAAAATCTCCATATTGCCTAAAATTCTAAATATTAAAAAAAAAAAAAAAGGAAATCATAAACATGCTGAAAGAATATACAACAGCCAAAAGGATATTCTTGGGGTTGCTCAGGCATCCTTAGTATAAAATGACCCAGAAACTATAAAAATCAAAGCTTGAAACTACATTGGCTTAAAGTATCTCTGTCTCTACATTTAAAAAAAAAAAAAAAAAAAGGTGGAGCCAAACTTAAAGAAGTAATATGTATATATATTTTTAATTTAATGTACATTGGTGTTTTGGCTGCCTATACATTTGTGTGAGGTTGTCAGATCCCCTGGAACAGGAGTTACAGACAGTTATGAGTTGTCATATGGGTGCTGGGACTTGAACCCAGGTCCTCGGAGTGCTCTTAGCCACTGAGCCATCTCCCCTAAAAATCATCAAACTGCCCTCTGAAAAATTATTAAAGAAATGTAAAAAAAAAAAGTGTAACCTGATATTAACAGACAAAATATGTTTTTAGAATTTTTGAAGTGGTATACCAATTTAGGTTCCATCATAATAACATAAATGAAAAGCAAAACTAAAAAGAAAGGTGTATTGACAAGAATTGGGCCCAGCACTCGGGAGGCAGAGGCAGGTGGATCTCTGTGAGTTCGAGGCCAGCCTGGTCTACAAAGTGAGTCCAGGACAGCCAAGGCTACACAGAGAAACCCAGTCTTGGAAAACAAAACAAACAAACAAACAAAAAACCCAAGAATTGGGGAAAATGGGTTCTTAAACTGCAGAGCGCAGGCTATATGACTTAATGATAATGACAATTTCTGTCTTGGTGTGAGGGGAGAAAGGCAAAAGCATTTACTGTAGGGAAAGGTTAAATAAATTATGATGTGTTGTTATGTTGTTCTATGTTGCAATGTAAAAATAATAATTGTATGTGCATTAAAATGGGAAGATCTGAAAATGCATTAAGTCATGCAGGTGCTGAACATGCTTATTACTCCTTGTAGATGAGAGACATAAAGAACTAGATTTTGTTTTGTTTTGTTTTCTGCTTACAACTTTGTGTATGTGTGTGTGTGAGCACACATTATATTGACAAAGCTGTATGTATTTACCGTGTACACCATGATGTCATCAAGTCTATATACACTATGGAATGACTAGGCCTAGCTAATTTACAAATGAAATGCCTCACAGACTTATAGGTTTTATAAAATATCTCCATTGTCTTAAGATTTTATCAAAGTACAACACAGTATCAATCAGTCACCATGTTATACAATAACCTGTTTAAACTTATTCTTTTTGCCTCACTAAAGTTTTGGATCCTTAAAACAAAACAAAGAAACAAACAAAACACACACACACACACACACACACACACAAACCACCCCCCCCCCCAAAAAAAAAAACCTCTTCAGCTTTCACTAAGCTCCTCAGCCCTAGGAAAGTCTATTTTACTTTCCATTTCTGTGATCCAACATGCTTATTTTAAAAATCGATTAACATAGTTAATCATCAGGGGACTGTAGATTCAAGTACGGTGAGGTGACATCTCACAACTGTTAGAACAGCTGTTACTAAAAAAAAAAAAAAAAAAAAAAAAAGACAAACTGTGCCCTGGAGATGACCCAGCAGTGAAAGCACCTGCCACCAGCACTAATGAGCTGAGTTCTGGTCCCAGGACCTACGTGGAAGGAGGGAACTGACTCCTGAAAGTTGTTCCCTGAGCTCCGCGCTCATGCTATGGCACACACATGCCAACATACACACAGACACCCCATGCCTTGCCACACCACACCACACATGGATAGACAGTAAGTTTGAAAGAGGATATGGGAAAAGAGAGAAAGCTGATGGGAATACAAATTAGTTCATTCAATCAGAAAAGCAATATACAACCACATGACTAAGCAATTAATCTATCGAGTAGAGGCCAGGCATGGTAGCGCAGGCCTTTAATCCCAGCACTTGGGGGAGCAGAAGCGGGCAGATCTCTTTGAGTTCGAAGACAGTCAGGTCTGCAAAGAGAGTCCAGGGCAGCCAGGACTACAAGAGAAACTCTGTCTCAAAAACCAAAAAGAAAACAAAACCAAAATGAAAAAAACATCTATCTGGTATATATCCAAAGGAGATAAAAGCAGTCTGTCTATGAGATACCTACACTCCACTGTTGATTAAAACACTGTTCTCAGTAGTCATGACATCAGCTTTAGTATCCATCATGATAAGGTGAACGTGAATAACACGTATGTGTGTTTATGAGCCCAGTGAAATGCTATTTAAAATAAAAAAAAAAAAAGGCAGTCCTGTCTTGTGTGGCAACACGAACGAATCTGGGTGCTACCCTGTTAAAACGCATTGGCCTTTACTACCAGAACTCGCCGATTACAGGGCCCTCAGAGTAAAAAGTAAGTGCTTCTAGGTCAGGGTACCTGATTATTAAAGGACAGAGACAGAGAAAGGGAACATCTTTTCACTGTGTCCCCTAGTGTACTTTTTCATTTTTGAGTACACGTATAAATTAATTTTTTTCCAAGTAAATAAAAACCAGTTTAAAATAAAAAATCAGCATCCAATTAGAACCAAGAGAAAGCACTGCTTTTTCAGTCTCCAAATGAGATACCTTCGCTGGAGAAGACTAGGATTGCGGGGGAATGGAGCAGGGAGGAAGGTATTGCAGTCTTTGGCGCTGCTTTATCTGGCGAAAGAAGTCTGCAGCAGTTGGTTTTGATTACTATCAAGAGCATTGCCCCAGAAAATGCTGCCGGCCAGCTGTGGTTTGTTCTGCTGAGTCTGCCACAAGGAGTAATTAGGGCAGAAGGGACTGGAGTTACGAAAAATCTCATTGGTAAAGTGTCCCGCGCTGTTGGTCTTGGCCGGGCCTTGAATTCTACTAGGTCACTGGACCATGTTTTTCCAGGGGTTATTGCTTCATGAGCTCTGCCTTATCTTATCTGTGTGTTATCCAAACACACAGCGAGCCTCGGAGGTTACTTCAGGCCATCAAGAATGCGAAGGGCGTCAGGTCAGTGTGGGGGCCACAGCGATGGGATGCTCTGCTCCCATAGCTAAGGAAGGGGAACTGGGCACCACTGAGGCAGCAAGAACAGCCTTCAGGTAGCAGTCATGCTCAAAACCGGAAGTCACCACAGAGCTTAGCACAGGGAAGGCTTTCTAGGTGCCTTTAGAAAGAACTATAGAATCTTCTCCAGAACTGCCTAGAGGTAAATCCTGACCCGTGCTGCATGAGCGGGAGAAATTGCTGGATTAGTTTGAAGAGGAAAAGGATGGAAGTCCACAGTGACAAAAATGAATGAGAAGGCAAGTGGGCTGACTTCTTGGTGCTTTCTTTGTCAAAAAATATTGAAGAGGCAATTTTTTTAATTTATCATTAAATTCTCTGAAGGGATTGTTTCCTTCCTATTTATTTATCCCTTGATTGATTTATTTTTTTCCCTTTCTGAGTCTCCTAGTGCCAATTCCACCTGCGCATTGTATCATTGCTTCAGAGCACCAGAAAAGATGAGCCAGGGGTGGGTGAGGGGAGACTTCTGCAGCCTGTCAGGGCTACTGAGGGCAAGGCGGATTGCTCCCTCCCACCAGCAGCTCAGGTTAAGATACAAAGTATGATTTAAGAGGTAAAAGTGCCTCGGAGTGGGGAAGGGGGGAGGGGGCGGATAAATATTTTTTTCAGTTTCTATGGAACTTGTTACTTCTCAACTAAACACATGTTTCTAACACCTAGTAACAAAAATGTGTCTGAGGTACCTTAAAATATAAATTGTTCTTCAACAAAGAGATTAGTGGAATGAACAAGTAAAACCAAAGCCTCCCATGAACACAGGCAGAGAAACTGTACCTGGGGGTGGGGGTGGGGGCGGATGGAGGTGGGAGGCTGTATCATCAGAAGAAGACAGCCAGAACTCAGCTCTAGTTTCTCAAAGCCAAGGAGGCAGTTGAATTGCAACACAGCCCGGCCACCCTCACCCCCACCGCCACCCAAGGAGGTCACTTACTTGTGTGGATTGTGAAAGTGACCAAAAGCAGACCCACTTCTGGGAATTGGATTTGTCCTGAAAGGAGAAGGACTTAACTTTTCTGGACACAGCAACGAAACTCCTTTGGCTCCTCCGCTCTCAACTTGACCCTTGAACCTCATCCAGAATGTGCATTAGAAGGAGAGCTGGCCGCCCACCCTCCCAAGCCACTGTGAAGTGGGCCTGGGGGTTGAACTGTCTCTTGTTGGTGGTCTGCTTTGCTCTTCTCATTGGGTCATTTCTACTGTTCTCCAGCTTCCCAGAGCCCTGAACTAAAAGTAATTCTTTACGCACTGGGTTGGATCCGTGCCCCAGCAGAATAGCGTCACTGTATCACGTCCCTTTCCTTCTACCTGGGCTGATTTTCAAAATGAAAATGAAATGAACTCTGCAAGGGTCGACAGGAGGGTTCAAAGGCACAGGTTCGTCTCACCTTGATCAGAGGGGAGCTAATCCTTCATCTGTGTGTGACGCGTCTTCTACGGCCCTAGGTATGAAACTAACTCTCAAGGACAGCACCAAACACCCCAGGCCCACTCAGATATGACTCTGTAGTGGAGTGAAAGGAAAGCTGATGACCCGAGACACCATGACTTTGATCTAAAATGGACCTGTGCTCCTTTTAAAACAGGACCTGTGAAAGAAAGCATATATATATGAGCTTCTTGACATAACCACAAAATAAAAATATGATAGTATGTGCTCAATCTACAGTAAATATTTTTATTTTAAAATGTGTTTTATGTTTATTGTTAATTCATATTTTGGATCTCATTAGGTTTATTTAGGAAAGTTTGTTAAGTATTGTGTGTGTAGAGGGGGAGGGGATTAACCTAAAATTGTGTTTGAATGGGATCGGTTGGTTGGTTGGTTGAGATGGGGTCTCACTCTTGCTGTCCTGGAACTCATTATGTAGAGAAGGCTAGCCTCAAATTCATAGAGACCCACCTGTCTCTGCCTCTCAGGTGCTGGGATTAAAAGCATGTGCCATTGCACCTGGCCCTTGGTTTGGGTATTTTAATAGACTATCTTTTATTAATTCTTTAACAGTTTCATACTTGTAAACATTGCATTTCGATCACATCCATCCACCATCAACTATCCCCACCCACTCTCCCAAAACACCCCCCAACATGTTCCCATTCTGGCTTGATATCTTTTCTTACAATGTATAAGGTTTTGCAGGTACCTTTCTCACTTTTAAAACTTAATTTTTAGATTATCAAGCAAAATAGTGGGTTCCATTATGGAATTTTCATACACATATGCAATTATTTCTTTTCATCTTCTTCCCTCACTGCGTTCCACTCTGCCCCAGCCTTCCTCTTGCTGGCCCCTCTCTTCCCACACATAGAGGCAACCCTTTGCTAAACTTTCCTTTTATGTTGTTGATATTAGGGTATACTCACCAGCAAAGACCACATGGGTTCAAGCCAAAAGAACGTCTTTATTAGCCAGCCAGCAACTATACCGGGTGTTCTTCGGGACACTGATACAATTCTGAGCCTTTCTCAGGATGAGATTTTAAACCCAAAACCCACATCCTGGGTTGACACACCCCACTTAAGATGAACACTTATTCAGAAGCCAAACTACAGAAGCCAAAAATCAAGGTCAGTACATTTAGGGACTTTCCTCAAACTATGGACTTTGACATAGACAGCAGGAAATGCTGTCTATGTGCTGGGTTCTGTCTTAGGGTTTTATTGCTGTGAAGGGACAACATGACCAAGGCAACTCTTATAAAGGAGAACATTTAATTGGGGCTGGCTTACAGGTTGAGAGGTCTAGTCTATTATCATGGTAGGAAGCATGGCAGCCTCCAAGCAGACATGGTGCTGGAGAAGGAGCTGAGAGTTCTACATCTTGATCCAAAGGCAACAGAAAGGGACTGTGTGACTGGGCACAGCTGGAGCATGTATAACCTCAAAGCCTGACTCCATGGTGACACACTTCCTCTAACAAGGCCACACCTCCTACTAGTGCCACTCCCCAAGGCCAAGCATTGAAACACCATAGGTTCCAGGCTTTACTGCTACTCCCACCAAGGTGTCAGTTGTACCTACTAAGGTCTGTGGGCCTGTTACATTTCCCACTGTTTCGGTGGGCATGAGTCAAATCATGGATTCATCTGGGGGAAGGAGTTTATAGCTTCTTTTTAAAACTAGTGTTATAACAGAATTTATTCTCTGTTTTATATGGCTAAGCAGTCAGCTGAGCAAGTGGGCTTCTATTAGTGAAAGTTAGGAGCAAAAGGATTATGTATGGTAATCCTAACCTAACCTCCTTGCCTCGCTCTCTCCCTCCCTCTCTCTCTCTCTCTCTCTCTCTCTCTCTCTCTCTTTCTCTCTCTCTCTCTCTCTGTCTCTGTCTGTCTCTTTCTCTCTCTGTCTCTCTGTCTCTGTCTCTGTCTCTCTCTCTCTTTCACACACACACACACACACACACACACACACACGCGCGCCCGCGCGCGCGTGCGTGCGCACTTACACACACTCACACAGAGAGAGACAGACAGACAGACAGACAGACAGAGACAGAGACAGAGACAGAGACAGAGACAGAGAGAATTATTGTAACCTCTGTCCTGACCATAAGTAAAGTACGTAACCCAGAAAGTCAGGAGACCAAAGATTGGTACCAGTTGTTAGATTCTTGACATCTCCTTGGTTTTTTTTTTAAGGTTATTTCTGACTATGACTACACCTTAATTATCCCTGACTGGTTGGCACAGAAGCAACAGGTTTTTCCTAGTGCTATACAGAGATACCCTTGGCTCATAAAGAGGAGATCCAACTCCAATTCTGAAGAACAACTTTAACTAGATATCTAACTTGACTCCGCAATAGAAGCAGAATTTCTTTTAGATGGCCCAAGGTTTACTTGATTGCTAAGGTTTTGGTTTTTTTTTTTAAGTTTTTGTCCCCTATAACTAGGCCTGGTGTTCCAACAGCCACAGTGCCTGTCCCATGAACAGTGTAATGAGAAGAGGAGAAGAAGGACAGCTCACCACACACAGGCAAGCCCAGGGTCTAGATTTAGGTGGGCCCTGCTTTTGTCTCCATCACAGTGCTGGGGGGGTCTTGGGGCCTGAAGACTTCCATCATGGTGTCAGTTGTGCTTAGGTATGGGGACACTGACTTTTCTGGGTTGAGTTCACCTGCTTTGTTGTATATTCTCTGAAGTCCTTGATCATTTTTGGGTAGTGCATTTTTTCAAATTATTTTTGTTCTTGGAGACAAAGTTTCTCTGTGTAGCCTTGGTTGTCTCAGATGTCTTGGAACTCTCTTTGTAGGCCAGGCTGGCCTCGAACTCACAGAGATCCACCTGCATCTGCTCCCCGAGTGCTGGGATTAAAGGTGTGTGCCACCATGCCGGGCTCCATTTTCCCAATCTTCATTCAGAAATTTCCTGCTTTTCTGGAATCCACCTGCCTGATGTCTCTACAAATGCTTTTGTGGATGGTCTTATTTATGACTGCCCTAGGACTTCCACAGTGCAACCTGTCATTCAGGGCAATTTGAATCCATGTTCCCAGGCATGGTTGTTCATGATTGGCTCAGAATAAATGACCTCGTTCATATTGGAGCAAGAGCTGTGTTTATATTAATAAAAGAAATCAAGTGTATATAAATCAGGTCAAAATGTTTATTAAAAATTAGTTAAGTCAAGATGGGGATTAAGGTCACCTGATAGATTGCTTGAATATTATGTATGAAAACTTGAATCAATTATACCTGTAACCCCTCCACTCAGGAAGTGGACCAGAAATTTAAGGTCATCCTCACCTATATAAAACAGCTGAAACTAGCTTAGGTTAAGTGAAACACTGCCTCAGAAATAAATAGCATGTGTGTACTGTGTGCTGTGTGCTATGTGCGTTTGTGTGTGTGTGTGTATGTTTGTGCATGTGTGTGTGCATGTGTGTGTACATGTCTGTGTGTGTGTGCGCATGTGTGTGTATGTGTGTGTATGTGTGTGTGCATGTGTGTGTACATGTCTGTGTGTGTGTGCGCATGTGTGTGTATGTGTGTGTATGTGTGTGTGCATGTGTGTGTACATGTCTGTGTATGTGTGTATATGTGTGTGTGCATGTGTGTGTATGCATGCATGTGTGTGTGTGCACATGTGTGTGTGTGTGTGTGTGTGCATATGATTATTTGGGATTGGCTCAGCATGAGTTGGTCACATGGTACTCAAAAGCTGCCTGGAAAGAGACTGTTAAAAATCCATTGCATTTAGAAATAGAATAATGAAAACAAACTTAAATCATAATTTCAACTAGACTTAAAGAGAACTAAGTTTGAAAACTCATCACAGTATGACTAAAGAGAAAGAGCTTTGTACAAGCATCAGCAAGGGCTGAAGAGATGGCTCGGTTTTTAAGAGTGATGGCTGCTTTTCTAGAGGACCAACAATTCATTTCTCAGCCTCCATGTGAGATTACTCACAACCACCTATAACTCCAGCTCTGGAGGAGAATTTCATGCCCTTTTCTCACATCTGCAGAAACCCACATACTAGTGGCATACACTCATACAGACACATGTAAATAAAAACGGTTTTAAGACCATTTGTAAAAGATTTAAAAACACATAAAGTAAAGACATAGCTGAGGAAGATACTTGACATTGACCCCGCCTCCACATGCATGCGTATACACTACATGCACATATGTTACATACAAACATAAAGTGCAGTGAACTACCATTTCATATATAACATGTCAAAGATCAATAGATCTGATGTGGGGTCGGAAAGATAGCTCAGAGGTTGAAAAAACTGACTGCTTTTCCGGAGGACCTGAGTTTACTTCTCATGACCCACGTGACAGCTCACAATTGTCTGACATCTTCTTCTACAAGATATTGCATGCATCACACAACCATACATACATACACATAAAATAAAAGATAAATAACTAATTTTTTAAAATTATAAAGAAAAAATTTTGATGCTATCAGTCTCAAAGAAGATACAGAAAATTTGAAACTTTAGTACCACAGGTTGGATTAAATTTGTATGAAAAGATTGCCTAAAATTTGTTCACATATAACAATTTTCACTGTGCTGATATGCTGGAATTTTCACATAGAAAACAATCTATAGCAGAGGAACTATAAATAAACTATACACTGATGTCTAAGGCAATATGCAGAGTGTGCTTCAACATTAAAGCAAACACAAGCCAGGTGTGGTGGGAAATGCTTTTCATTAATCCCAGCACCTGGGGGTCAAAGGCAGCAAGATCTCTGAGATCCAGGCCAGCCTGATCTACGGAGTGAATTCCAGGACAGCCAGATATACACAGAGAAACTCTGTCTGGAAAAAAACAAAACAAAACAAAATACCCATAAATAGAAAAGCAAGGTGCAGAGCATGGCAGACAGCATATGGGCTGCCTAGTTGTTTGTCAACTTGCTGCAAACCTAGACACATCTGAGGGAATCACAATTGAGAAAACACCCCAATAAGATTAGCCTGTAGGTAAATCTGTGGGACATTTTCTTAATTAGTGACTGAGGAGGGAAGGCCAAGCCCACTGTGGGTGGTGCCATCCCTGGGTAGTCCAGGGTGTTATAAGAAAGCAGGCTGAACAAGCCATGAGGAGCAATCCAGCATGCAGTGTTCCTCCATGGCATCTGCATGAGTCCATGGCTCCAGAGTCCTGCCTTGAGTTCCTGCCCTGAGCTCCCTGGATAACGAACTACAAACTGTAAGGTGGAACAAACCCTTTCTTCTCCAAGTTGCATTGAGACAGCGTGCCACTATTATAATGACATTTCAAAACAATAATTCAGACAGCTTAGATGGGATAAATATACAACTCAGATTTTAAGCCATTATTTTTAGTTGCTAACAGTGATGATTTTTAGGGGTTGGGGGCTGCAAGAAATAGGAAGAATGAGGAATGGCATGGAGTTTTGCCAGCTATCTGTAATGTCATAGCCTCAAAACAAAACAAGACAAGCAAACACCGAGACCAACATGGCGAGATGTTAAGTGTCTCTTCAATTGAGTCATGGGCATGTGTCCATTCTTATTTTGTCTTGGTTTTATATTTAAAATTTTTCAAAGAAATTAGCAAAATAAAAGCAAAAATAAAATATATTGCATAAGTTGGGTGTGATGGTGCATGCCTATGACCCCAGCACTTGGGGAGGCAGAGGCAGGTGGATGACTGTAAGTTCGAGGCCAGCCTGGTCTACAAAGCAAGTCCAGGGCAGCCAGGACTACACAGAGAAACCTTGCCTTGAAAAACAAAGCAAAATCAAAAAAATATATATGTATTGCATAATATCTCTATATACTACATAGATATATTTCATATCAAAGTGCAAAAATAATTCAAAGATAAGGTTATGTCCTTTCTGTTTGATCTTTTGTTTGTATGGACAAGCTGTTGACAAAAATAGCTTCCCCGTGAGTTTGATATGGTCAAGGATGCCAGAAACTGGTCGAAAGCAGGAATGGAATTTGGCAAAGAAGAAATAAATAATCTCTAAGTATGAGAGAAGATGGATGTGCCAGCCCAGTGGCGTCACGCAGCCTTCTTTTGCTTTGCCAGACGTTCCAAAACACGACTAAAACAAATACCTCCAACTACTGCTTGTTGCCGGCATTGTTTTTCAATGTACTTAATTCTTTTTCATATAGCATGGAAAGCACAGGGGTATCACTTAAACCGTCTAATGTCTGGAAGGAGATCTATGAGGGCATGAACACTGATCCAAGTCAATATGAGCTTATGAGCCACACAGAGAGAATCCTCCCCAAAGCCAGGAAAATCTGGGTCTTCATCCAGTCTTAACTAGCTGTGAGGGATCAACTAATATCACTTCACTGATGGCATGAGCTTTTCTTCTACCAATTAAGTGAAGGAATAAATTCAATCACTGTCTAAGGTCATTTTGGGTATCAACATGCTATAACTAGCTACCTCTTGGTGTTGGGATGTTTATATTCTACATAAACCAACCAGATAAACATATCTTACTTTCAAGGAACAAAAGAGAAAGATTATAGTCTAAACCTAAGGCACTGTGTTTCTGCTTTTGTTCAACATTTATTTATTTATTTTGTGTGTAGGGTATACATGCAATGGTAAGCATGCAGAAGTCAGATGACAACTTATAGGGGTTGGTTCTTTACTTCCACCATGTGGGTTTGGAGGATCTAACTTATGTCATCAAAGTTTGCAGCAGGTGCCTTTACCCACAGAGACCTCTCCCTGGGACCAGTTTCTGATTTTTGTTTTACTAATTATATCAACACTGTCAAGACTGACACTGAAAAAATAGAAGGACCATATGAAATTTTTCTGAGATGAAACCCTCCATTCATGGAAATTAGGTCCTGTGTTTGTGTATTTAGAGACAAGCTGTTTGCTTCCTATCATAGGTTGGTCTGGAATTCTCAGTACTCTTATCTTCTCATGTGCTGGGAGTATAAGTATGTACAACTATAACCAACTAGTATCACAGGTTTTGTTAGACCCTTTAAAATGTTGTTAAATTACATTAAGATAAATCTAGAGAAGCCCTACCAAGAAAAGGATATCCGAGTATGTACCATGAAAGAGACCAAGGAAATGGTTAGGTTAATAAGTTGAGTTGTGGACTGGTACAAAAATGGCGGCACCTATCATGCACTGTATCTGATCTACTGCATGGAGAACAGGGACCTGAATGGAGCCACAGACTGCTAGAACTAGAGAACTCTAGGTGAGTGCGGTTCCACACACTGTAGACCACCATTGGGCCTGGCCCCGGGTCAAGCAACAGCCCACAGAAGTCATGAACCCACTCTCCAGACTCTCAAATGATACCCACCTGCAGGCTGCACCTGGCCTATAAAGCCCAAATTCAGTGTGTGGGACGGTGGTACAGTGGAGCTCTTGGCCTGGGGAAATCTCAGGGAAACAGGTGAATCTGCCCTTGGACCCCTCCACCCACGCCATGTCAGTTTGAAAAGGGCCCTGGGGCCACATGGAAGCACAGGCAGCTGGGTCCACCTAGCCCAGCTAGAGCAGCCCGTGGTTAGAATGGGCCCAAATTGGAGCTGGACACAGAGGACAGAGCTCGCAGACCTGGGCAGTTAGAACACAGCTTGGACAGTTCCCATAGCCTGGTAAGATCTCCCAGGCTTCAGGAGAGGCTGGACACTCCTGAGGTGTCTATACTCTGGTCTTAAAGGCAGCCACAGATCAGTGGGTCTGATTCGGGCAGGGAATTGACTACAGGGCCATGGGGAAATGTAGGCATCTTGGAGCAACTTACCCAGACAGCACACTGCCACCCATGCTCTGAAACAGTCCCCATCTGTGGGCCACAAAAGATCGAGCCTGCAGACTCCAGCAGATAGAACCTAGCTGGATCAGTTCCATGGTCTGGCAGGATCTCCCGCGCTCTTGGGAGAAGCTGGACTGCCCTGAGGTGTCTATACTCTGGTCTGAAAGGCAACCACATCTCAGTGGGTCAGATCTGTGGGAAAATGCAGGCAGCTGGGAGCAACTTGCCCAGCCAGGGCACATGCTGCCCCTGGTCTGGGTGCCAATACAGCTGGTCTGAATCACAGCAGTAGAGTGAAAGGGACCAGGTAAAAGCCTACCTCTGCTGATCCAGTCTGAAGCCTAAAGTGTAGAGCAAAGTCTCCAGGAAACCAGGTCACCTGCCTCTTCCAGGGAAGAACTCCCTGATTCCCACAGGCAAGGGCATGCGACCTATAATCACTCACCAACTATCCACTCTCAACTATCAGTGAATGATTCCAGAAGCTACCTCCCAACATCAGAGATAGCAAAATGACTAAAGGACAGCGTAAGAATGCAAACAACAAAAGCTAAAACAGATTGAGATCTCCAGATTCCAGCTATCCCAAAGAAAGCAACCCTGAGAACCCAAACAAAATCAAAATACAAGAAAATGACCCCATTTCCTTAGTAAAGAAGATGATAATGGAAGAAACGAATAAAATCTGTAAAAAAAAAAAAATTGCAGGAGGATGCAACCAAACAGGTTGAAGACGTAAAAGAGACATATAGAGAGGCACTAGAAGAATTTCAGGAAAATACAAACAAATATATGAATAAAATCAATAAAACAGTTCAAGATCTGAAGATGAAAATGGAATCTATGATAAAGGGACAGAAGGAAAATGGGATTGTGAGGCCTTAGAGAAGAAAGCAAGCAACACAGAGGTAACTTTCTCTAACAGAATCCAAGAAATGGAGGAATGAATCTTGGGACTTGAAGATACAATCATAGAACTCAAAACAACCTCAAAGAAAATGCTAAGTCTGAAAAATTCCTGACACAAAATATCCAAGAAATCAAGGACACCATGAAAAGACAAAACTTGAAAATGATAGGCGTTGAGGAAAGAGAAAACATCTAACTCCAAGGCCCAGAAAATATCTTCAACAAAATCATAGAAGAAAATTTCCCCAATCTGAAGGAGATGCACATAAACATACAAGCGGCCTACAGAACACCAAATAGAATAGACCAGAAAAGAAAATCTTTCCACCACATAATAATAAAAACACGAAATATACAGAACAAAGAAAAAATATTATAAGTGACAAGAGAAAAAGGCAGAGTAACAAACAATGGCAAACCTATCAGTATTACACCCGACTTCTCAGCAGAGACCATAAAAAAGCAAGAAGTGCCTGGACAGAGGTCCTGCAAACCCTAAGAGACCACAGATGCCAGCCCAGACTACTATACTGAGCAAAACTATCAATAAACATTAACAGAAAAAAAAACCAAAATATTCCATGACAAAAACAAATTCAAACAGTTCCTGTCCACAAATCTGGCTTTACAGAAGTTACTAGAAGGAAAACTCCACCCCAAAGGTACAAGCCACAACAAAACTACACAGGAAAGAGATAACTACACCATCGCAAAAACAAACAAACAAACTCTACTGTAACCAACCTCAAAAATGAAGGGACTTAACAGTCACTGGTCATTAATATCTCTCAACATCAGTGTCCTCAAATCTCCAATAAAAAGACACAGATTAACTGAATGGATGCATAAACAAGATCCAACATTCTTCTGCATTCAAGAAACACATCTCACCCACAAAGACAGACATTACCTCAGGGTAAAAGGCTGGAAAAGAAATATTCCAAGTAAACGGTTACAAGATGCAAGCTGGTGTAGCCATTTTAATATCTAATAAAATAGACTTTCAACCAAAATTAATCAAAAGGGACAAGGAAGGACTCTTCATACTCATCAAAGGTAAAATCAACCAAGAAGACATCACAATTCTGAACATCTATGCTCCAAGTACAAGGGCACCCACGTTTGTAAAAGAACTATTAGAAAGCTTAAACCACACATCGATCCCCACACATTAATAGTGGGAGACTTCAACACCCCACTTTTACTGAAGGATAGGTCATTGAAACAGAAAGTAAGCCGAGAAATAACATCATTAACCAATGTCATTAATCAAATGGATCTAAAAGATACAGAACTTTTCAGCCAAACACAAAGAATTATACCTTCTTCTCAGCACCCCAGGAACCTTCTCCAAAGTTAATTGTATAGTAGGTCACAAAGCAAGCCTCAAAAGATACAAGAAGATTGAAATAATACCTTGTATCCTATCAGATCACCATGGTCTAAGGCTGGACTTCAACAACAACAGACAGCCTAAATGTTCCTCAGTTGAAGAATGGATAAAGAAACTCTGGTACATTTACACTATGGAATACTAATCAGCTGTAAAAAAGAAGGAAATCCCAAAAATTGTGGACAAATGAATAGAACTAGAAATGATCATACCAAGTAAGTTAACCCAGAAGCAGAAAGCCTCACATGATATATAGTCACTTATAATTGGGCACTAGCCCAAAAGGCATGTCCCATGAAAGTATTCACTTACCAGGAGATTGGGATAGATGTGAGGACATCCTACTTGGACTCTAGGTAAGAAAAATATAGGAGATGGGGAAATAGAAGGATCCAGAGGATATTAGAAACCTACAAGAATAACATTGTAACAGGTGGATCAGGTCCCAGGGGCGTCTGCTCAAACTATTGTACTAAACAAGGACAATACAAATAGTAAACATCGAACTTCTACTCTGATCTAGCCAATGGACAGGACATTCTCCACAGTTGAGTAGAGAGTGGGGACTGACTTTCACACAAACTCTGGTGCCCCATATTTGACCACGTCCCCTGGATGGGGAGGCTTGGTGGCACTCAGAGGAAGGATAGCAGGCTACCAAGAAGAGTCTTGATACCCTATGAGCATACACAGGGGAGGAGGTCCCCTCAGTCACAGTCATAGGGGAGGGGAGTAAGGGGAAAATGGGAGGGAGGGAGGAATGGGAGGATACAAGGGATGGGATAACAATTGAGATGTGATGTAATATGAATAAATTAATAAAATATATTTTAAAAAGGAAATATTTTAAATATGCACACATAAAAGGATTATATAAAAAGTATATACTTTACTACATTGTAATGTAGAAGCCCTACCTGTCAAAAGAAAGACTTGCCCTACCTGCTGTTTTACAAAGCTTGTCTACTCTTCACTGTGACTCACTTAATATATTGCTCTACACAACTGACCTCCACTGCCCCATGGGACACATGGATACCATGTGTTTTGTTCACTGATTTACTCTTAATGCCTACAACAGTTTTAGCTTTTAGTAATCATTTAACTGTTATATGTTGAGTTAATTAGAAATGAATGAATGAAGTTCAGTAGGGCAGTGAGTTGTATCATTAAACTCTGAGTGTTAGTGAAGTCATAAAGCATGGTAGCTCAGTGGGCTTGAGAAAGTTCTCGTTTTGACCAAGAATTCTGCAATTCTAGCTAAATCATATCATTTTGTCCTTTCAGTTAATCTTGATAACTGTTCTAGTGAGAGAGTATCAGAGCAATGATCATAGAGATAGATCACATAGATTCTCCAGGGGCCAGTTTCTTTACATTTTAAGTGGGGGAAGATACTGCTACACTTCCTGAGGTTGGCATGGCCAACTTATGTTACGGCATGGTCTGATTCTTTGTGTTCAGATGGTCCTTGCTTGCCCCCACCCCTGGATTCTTACTGGTCTATAAGCAAACCCTCGTGTGACCAAAGTGATGCTGTGTAACTTTGCCTGCCAGATTATCCCTGATTGGCTAAATGAAGTTGCCTACATACCTGGGTTGGGCAGAAATGAGGTAGGTGGAGCTAAGGTTTGCAAGCTTGGAGAACAGGGGAAAAGAGAGTAGGAAGAGGGAGGAGGAAGGAGAAAGAGTGTCACCATGGGTTAGTGTAGAGAGAAGCATGTAGCCAGTAGGGGCCGGTTCTGAGGATCAATGTGGCTGGAGGACTGAGAGATAGATATCAGGTAGCAAGATAGCTTATGGCGTTAGTTTCTTCCCTGTTCCAATGTATAGGCATATTAAAAAGCTAACGGGTGTCTGTGTCTTTTATTGATATGATAGCAAGTTAAAAAGTAACTGCCCACTGGGTGGTGGTGGCACACGCCTTTAATCCCAGCACTCGGGAGGCAGAGACAGGCGGATCCTGTGAGTTTGAAGTCATCCTGGGCTACAGCCAGAGCTGTTACACAGAGAAACTCTGTCTCGGAAAACAAACAAAACAACAACAACAAAAGTAACTGCCCTAATAATCTTTGGATTAACAGGAAATATTACTAACCAATTTTCCACAGAAAATATATGTCAAGAAAAGAGGTGGTTTGTGCCAACACCCTGATGCTGAAAGCTGTTATTGCTGGTTATGTTACAATATTACAGGATCTGAGCAGTCTCTGCCCAACACCCCACTAACATCTGAATCACCCCATTTACATCGCATGTTTCTGTAGCTCTGCACTTTCCCCAAATCATCCTCTCTCTCTGTCTCTCTCTCTCTGTCTCTGCCTCTGTCTCTCTCTGTATCTCTCTCTCTGTGTCTCTCTGTCTCTGTCTCTCGCTCTCTCTCTCTCTGTCTCTCTGTCTCTGTCTCTGTCTCTGTCTCTCTCTCTCTCTCTCTCTCTCTCTCTCTCTCTGTCTCTCTCTCTCTCTTTCATATCCAGGCCGTCACACAGCTAGTTACTCCTTACAGCCTTAATATGCTGCAAACCTCTGATGGTTGTTCATTGTGCACATCCCATCCTCTGTAGCTTGCTCTTGAGGGAAGCTTCTCCAGCCCCACCCCTTATTTGGTACACAGATCTTTCTGTGTGCTCACATTGGGCTCTCATGGCTGTTGGATACAGGCTCAACATTCCCTGAGTGAATGAACTGCTATGTTATTGACAGCAAGACCTGGAAGCTATCTATATATACTCCTTTGGAGCCAAAGCGCTCTATGGCGAAGCTTAGAAAGCAACAGAAATTGAGAATTACTACTGAGTACTCACTCCTTCCTTCCCTCTCACCCACTGCTGCATTCTGAGTGCTTTCCTCTTCACTTTCATCACTCACTAATCTAATATGGAGCTGCTAAATCACTTGTGGACCAGCCTCCAGATACAGGCCTTTTCCCCTGTCTTGGGGAAAGACTACACTAAAGAGACTCCCCCCCCCCCACCTTTATTAGCATACTGAGGTTTTTTTTTCACACTCCTAGCTTTGCTTCCCTACCATTTCCACATCTAACCACCACTATTACTATGTCCTATCGTTACATTCCATACATACTTAAAACCAAGTAAGAGGTGGAATTCTGTTGTACCCAGATCTCATGACCCCCCCCCCAAAAAGACCACCAGGACTCAATAGGGATGCAATACACACAGGGTCCTTTTAATATGGGCTAGATCTCAGACCACAATCCTTCCTGATGCAACTGGATAAGGGAATGGCACTAGAGCTTCAAGGGCAATGGGTTTATAAACAGAAAAACTGTAAGAGGGGAGTGGTTGTGGGTCATAGGAATGTCGGCCTTTAGGTAGCTTGGGTGGAGGCTGAATCAGAGGGGAAGTGTTTGTCTCAGAGGAACACTGGGTGGTGATTATATCTAATATAATCCAGGTGGAGTTTCTGGAGACTGCTGGCAGGTGCAGTTTGCAGCAGTACGTGGTCATTCCCAGAACTGAGGGAGAAGAAAGGGTCACCTAGAGGGCAAGTTCTCACAGAACATACAGACCATAGCATCAGTTACAGAACATACAGAACATGGCATTAGTTTGGTCCTTGCAGCTCCATCCTTGAAAACTAAACAGGCATATTCTTGGCAATTGAGCCTGGACAACATATATCAAACACTGTGGGCAATGTTCTCACTTTGCATTATAAAAAGGACAGCCAGATATCAACTGTTACAGAAATGAAGACAGAATATTAAAGAGAATTCCTCCACTGCCAGAGATCTTGAATAGCCTCCTGGTCAGTCATCCTGCGTGGGACCTTACCACAAGGTCAAAGCCTGGTGTTTCCAGATAGCTTCTGAGCTCAGTACAAAAAATGACAGACTCCCTTTCTCAGTAGGGCCCCCTCTTTGCCTGATCTGGGGAGCTCAAGATCCCCTAAGGAGCATCACATAACCCTCAGGGAAGATTACAGGCCCAGCCGTTTCCTGTTAAGAAATCTGTACTGCAAGCACCTGGGGATTCCTGGAGATTCCACCCTATGCTAATAAGACGTCTTGGTGTCTTGGCTTTCAACCAACGACCTTTTCACTGTACCTGGAGCTTCCCCTCCACCAATAGGATAATTAAGTACTGCTTTTCCTTCTTACAATAAAGCTGTTTTGTTACATGTCAATCAAGTATCCCTGGCATCTCTAGCCCCTGCAAATAAGACACCCACCCTCTAACCCTTCCCCACTGCCCAAGGTTTATAACTTCCTGATTCACAAATAAAGGTTAGCTGGCTTCCTCTTACACTCCACCATGTCTGTCTGGTGCTCATTTTCACTGTGTTCTACTTTAAAGTCATAATCTTCATAAGCCTTTAGTTCACAACTGGAAATATAGTTCTGAAGCCTAAGAGGGCTCGTGCCCATGTCCACCCAGTCTTCCATGAGGCAGAGGCATGCACTTACATGTGAGAGAAGTCAGAGAAAACTGCCTACAAATCGTGCCAAGGACAAGAGCTTTTATGGGTTGTTTTGTATGTATAATAGCTATTTAAAAGTCTCCTTGACTAGGATATCTTTCCTCCCCTCACTCATAGCAGAAATACAAGTACCAGATTGGGATCTGTTAGAAAACTGACTACCATGTGCCAACATTTTGTTTCCTCACAGGTTCCTGAGCCACCTGGCACCTAGCCCAGGACATCTCATTAACATCATTATGAATATCCATGGCACTCAGGGCTAAGACAGGCCTCCCAGTCACAGTAACCTTGATAGGAAGTGGCTTTGAAGAGGAGCGCTTGCCTAGAGGAAGAAAAATGTTGGCACGATTTAGTGTTTCCCTTTGGCCAGTGATTTCTCTCCACTGCCCTCTGGCTGGATCCCTAGTCTCTGTGTAATAAACAGGTTGTCTTCTCTCCCCTCTGAGTACAGCTGATGTCATCTCTCTCCGAGGCAGACACCCACACTTCAAGGACTCACAGTCTGTACTCAGCCTGTGCAGTTAGTTACACACACACACACACACACACACACACAGAGAGATTCCCTGAGAGCTTGGCTTTGTTAACTTTGAGGGGTCAGCCTGCCTGATGGGTGCAATAAAGCTTATCTTCATCGAGTGTGCTAATGAGAGTAAATCACAGGAATGTCATCCCCAGGACTGACAACAGCAGCAACAATAACTGTGCCATAAGGAGTGGGAAAACAGTGCATACTAGAGGAGAGAGAAGCTGTCCACTCCCAAATCAATACGATGCCTACTTGTGTCACCTACCCTACAGACTAGAATTCTTTAGCTGGGACTTGTAGACAGTTCTAACACTTGTTGTAGGACACAACTGATGAATCACACTAGTAAAATATAACATGTCAGAGGTTATGGGCTTTTTAAACTTTTTTTGTATTTTTTTTATTCTTATTTTTATATTTATTTTATTTTGTTTTCCTGATTTTTTTGAGACAGACAGCATTTCTCTGTACATTCCTGGCTGTCCTGGAGCTAGCTCTACACCAGGCTGGCCTCAAACTTATAGAGATCCACCTGCCACTGCCTCCTGAGTGCTGGAATTAAAGGCATGTGCCACCCCCAGCTGATTATTTTTTAAGGAAAAATAAAGTTGTGTTTGGGAAATGTAAACACTAATGAGAGCAGCTATAGTTCCATCTTTAACACCCTATAGGTAAATTTTTCATATTTTTTTCTGATTTTAGGAGTTTTTTGCTTATTTATTAATTTTCTTTCTCATATTTAAAATCCTTCTATTCAATACTTCCAAGTCTTTCTCAACATGACCTTTAGTACTATGTATATAGCTTTTGAGTATACTACTTTGAGAGTGTACTAGTTATTTTTCCTGTTGCTGTGATAAAATAGTTTGTCAAAAGTATTTTATGGGTTAAAGGCTGTAATTTTGTATTATAGAATGCTGGTGCTCAGCTCACTATCTCCTTTTTTTTTCTTCTTTAGGTTCTTCAAGGCAGGGTTTCCTGGATTAGCTGTGTAGATCAGGCTGGCTTCAAACTCAGATCTGCCTGCCTCTGCTTCCCTGAATGCTTGAGCACCACACCCAGCTCACTTTCCCCTTTTATTCAGTCCAGGACCTCAGCCCATGGAATAGTGCTACCAACAGTTTGCATAGTTTTTTTTTTAATTCAATTAGTCTAATATACCTAATTAGCTGTATTATGTAATAAATACTACATATTATATAACTATATAGAACATATAATTTAATAACATATGTAACATTTATATAAATATAATGTATTATATGTTATAAGTAGTATAATATATTTATACTTATATAAATAAAACATGTTTTATATATTATCTATAATATAGTTTATGTTATATGTTATATAATATTTATATTAATGTTATATATAAATATTATGTTTGTTTATAAAATGTAATATAATGCATCTCATATTTGCATATTATGAATATATATAATGTGTTATATTTATTTTGGTGATAAGGAGTAAAATTTTGTTGGTTAATATCAACTTGACAGAATCTAGAATCACCTAGGAGACCTGCCATTGTATATGCTTATGGGGCTATATTAGATTTGTTACATAATACATAGTATATAATGCTACACATCGCCTTCCTCTGAATGTCTTTGAAATCATGGAGCAAGATTCCAAGACCCTCAGCCTAAGCCTTGCATGCAACTTTAAGCTTGTTGAATTGTTTTTCCTTCACAAATGGAAAGTTTTAAAAAATCTTTTTATGGTATTTCTTGTTCTTTTTAACTGTATTCTGAGAAAAAAATGGCAAGTAATAACCATGCCAAAGCCTGGGATGCTTTCCTTCTTTGCAATCTCTTCTGCCAGCCACAAGAGTCCATGCCTTTTAAAGCTAGCCTCCCTCGGGTCCTCAGGTCCCAGGCAGAGTGCAGCCAGATCCGTTGACACAGTGTTACCTGGATGGCCTTTAGCCCAGGCCCTTAGGGAAACCTCTGAAACCTCATGAGCTTGGCCTCCACACTTGGCAGCTCCACCTGTCCAAGCCCCCACCAGACTGGCCCGCTAAACCCAACTTATCATAGTCAAGGGCTCTTCTAGTCCAAATCCCAAACTCTTTCTTAGTCCTGAGAACTTCACTATCAGGCTTGGCAGGGCAAAGGCCCCACTTCTTGGTACCAGGCTGTCTATATTCTTTACTCTTCCTGATGCTGTAGTAAAATACTCTGACAAAAGGAACGTAAGGGGAAAAGGGTGTATTTTGGCTCACAGTTTGAAGACACGGTCCATCATGGCAGGGGAGGGTTGGTAGCAGGCACTTCAGACAGATGGTCAGATTGCATTATCAATCAGGAAGCAAAAAGTAACGGATACTGGTGCCCATCACACTCCCCCTTTTTACTCAGCCCATGGGATGGTGCAGCGGCAGTGAAGGTGCGTCTCTGCACCTCAACTGACCTGATAGGTAATCCTTCACAAGCACACACAGAGGCTTTTCTTCTAAGTGAGTTGAGATCCTATCGACCTGACAATCACCACAGGCAAAACACGAGTTTCCAGAAGATGGGGTCTATTTCCTGCTTACTTGAGTCTTTGGATCATTCCCAGTAGTGAATAGGCTCTTGACTTTAGCAATAATATATTTCAGGATTTCTATATCATTTTTTGGACAATAGACTATTAGATGTAATTCCAATTATAGTTGCATCATTTATGACTAAATCTGATAAAAGTATATTTGTACACACACACACACACACACACACACACACACACACACACACACACACCAAGTTCCAGTGTAATTTTCCTGAAAACTTCATGGATGGTCCCTACAATGTGATCATTGTATTGACAGTTTACATTTCTTACTTAAAAATCTCAATAGTTTAATGACGCTTCTATTGGTTTTTGCTTTGAATTTTAAACTTTATTTATTTATTTAAATTTTAAATATTTTCTACAGGCTCATTTGTTTTCACACTTGGTTCCTAGCTGTGGGGGGGGGGGGGTGGCTAGAGTCTTTGAGATATGGATACCAGCTGGAAGAGATATGTCACTAAATGTGCGCATTGAAGGCTGTGTATACCTCTGGTTGCTGTCTGCTTTCTCTGCTTTCTAGTCAGTCGATATGTCAACAGCTGCTGTCCTGTAACCCCACTGCCCCAGATGCAGCTGATCTGCTTTGAGCCTCTGAAACCATGAGCCGAATACTTTCCTCCTGAGAGTGGCTTCTGTCTGTTATTCTGTCACGGCGTCTCAAGATTTTTAGACTAGTCTTTGAAAAACGTTCTTTGTGCAAAAAGTGCCACGGTGAGAAAATGTGATAAAGAAAACAGAGACATAAAGCACTTAGGCAATAAGAGCTGTGGAACCGGATCAAGTTAAAACAGGGCTCTCTTCCTCCACCACTTCGTGCACAAATGGAATCAAACCATTGAACTCGGAAACTCTGTTTTCTCACACTGTTTTTATCCAGCTTTCTAGCACATGAACTGAATATCTGACGCAGGCTGCTTATAAAGTTCCTATATTTCCTTGAGAGATTTATTCATTTCCTCTTTAAATGCCTCTATCATCTTCATAAGCAGCGATTTAAGGTCATTTCCCTGTGCTTCAGCTGTGCTAGACTCCCCCAGGTCTTGTCTTATTGGGATATTTGGGGTCTGGTTGTGCCATATTGCCCTGGTTTTTGTTGATTGTGTTCTTACACTGGCCTCTAGTCATGCTGTTATCTGTGGTGTTACCTGGTTGTTCCTGGAGCCAGCTGTGCTTCTCTGGCATCTAGGGGGTGTAGCCCTGAGTCATGAGCTGGGGGCTGGATCTCTGTGAATAGCTTATGGCTCTTCTCTGCTGATTGCGTACTAGTTCGACCTATAGGCAGGGATTAGGGTCTGGGTATCCAACCTGTGTGATCCTGAGGTCCCACAGGTCTCCTCAAGATGGCTAGTAGAGCCATGAGCTGCTGGATCTGGGCATCTCTGGGATCTGGAGTCAACCTTAGGACGGCAGGAATAGTCAGGAGGTGTGGGGCTGGAACCATGCACGTCTGGCAGCTGGGATCCCTCCTTTCTCAGGGAAACACAAACGGACACTGATGGTTCGGAGTCAGCAGCACAGTCACTTCTCAGTCACTGCACTCCCAGTACTCAGACGAAGTGTGTGTTTGGTGGCTTCCATCATGGAACAAGACCCAACCTGAGACCCACTCCATGGGAGAGAGCCAACCCCTGCCTGACATTGCTATGCTTGCCAGTAGGAGGCTAGCATAGCTGTCCCCTGAGAGACTCCACCCAGCATCAAATCAAAACAGATGCTTTGACCCACAGCCAAACACTGGGATGAGAGCAGGGAGACTTGTGAAAGAGCTGGGGGAAGGATAAAAGGAAGGAGACAGGAGCATCACAAGAAGACCAACTGAGCAACAAACCAGGCCACAAGGGCCCTTACAGAGAATGAAACACTAAGGACCATACATGGACTGGACCTAGGCCCCCTACACAGATGCAGCCAATTGGCAGTGCAGCTCGGTCTTCATGTGGGTCCCCTAGTAAGTGAAACAGGGTCTGTTTCTGACATGGATTCTGATGCCTCCTTTTCGGTCCCCCTCCAGGCCATGGGGGAAGAGGATGTGCTCAGCCCTGACATGACCTGATGTGCTCCAGTGGATTGGTACGCAAGGGGCTTCCCTTTTCTGAGAAGTGGGGAGGGGAGTTAGGGGGAAGAGGGTTGGACCAGGAGGAAGAGACTATGATCAAGATTAAAGTGAGTGAGTAAATAAAATAAATTAATTTTATAAAAGAAAGAAAAGTTCGTTGAGCTCATGGTTTTGGAGGGTCAAATCCCAAAACTGGACAAGCCCCCTGGGCTGGTCTCTGGTGATAGAAGTAGGTAAAGGAACATCGGAGCTGGAGCACTCGTCACATCCAGAACTAAAGTGAAGGGAGGCTGGCGTCCCCTCATTCTTTTCAAGGGCTCATTCCCAGTGACCTAAGGACCGCTCATGAGTTTCACCTGCTACAGGTTCTATCAACTCCCTACGATGGACATTCAACTCATCAGCCATAACTGCAGTAAAAATGAGTGAATTCTTATTTAGAGCATTGTGAGATTTAAGAATAATGACCAAACAATACTTAGAAAATTTTCCCCACAGCACTGACTAATAGAATTTTCTGCAGCAGTAGAAATTCCTTTTTTCTCTCTATCTTATATGGTGGACATTGAGTATTTGCAATGAATAGCTGAAGAATTGGTTAAAACATTTATTTTATTCATGGCTCATATGGTTGTTGTGTTAGGCATCACAGGTCTAGACTATCATCATTCTCAATAGGATAGTCATTGGTAGTGATCAATAATGGGCAGTATGTATTCCCTAATCCAAGATGGTCTAAAGCAAAGAACAAATGAACATCACTGTAACCAAACAAGGATTCTTATTAAAAATTTTTTGAGATTGTTTTATGAGCCCTTAAAGCTTATTTACTCAATAACACATAACCATGATCTTTCAGATTGTTACTGCATTAAATCTCTGTGTGCTTTTGCCTCCTCTGAGACCAGGGTCTTTACTAGGACTCCTTTTCTGCTGCCATATGCCAAATGGGAAATAAGAAAAGGGTCTTTCAGAACTAGATTGAGAATCACAGATCTCCTAATACTGAAACCTTCAAGTCACCAATACTACTTTAAAAAGCTCCTAAGAGTGCTTTGGTTGTCTCAGTTGGACTGCACCAGAACTTTGTAGGAGTGAGTCAGACCCTACACTCCCACACTTTGTTCACCTTGTCACCAAACACAAAACAGACACCAGACTCTTTAGCTCAGCCAACAAATCTGCCACAAGAAACTTTCTCATACGTTTCCCAACAGCTACTCTGTGCCAGTTTCTAAATATACAAACTGTCTTGGGCCAAGTGACCTTGGAGACCTCGTGGTCTAAGTAACTTAGACTTTAACAACTCTAATCCCTGTGAACTCCTATGCCTGTCCAGCTATGAAGAGATGGTTTTAATCATGGACATCCATTTGTTTGCAGTTCAGAGACTTGGTGAGCCTAAGTAATTAGGGTTGATTTCAAAATGTGATTAAAGCAGTAAACTAGAGATGAGCAGTACACTTCATAAACAGGGTATGATGAATTAGAATGTCCCAGAAATCTGAAAAAGTTGCAGAAAACAATAGGAAAATAATAACCAAAACCTTGAGCAACTATGGAAGCATAAGCAATATGCTGTGATAAGTTGTCTATACTTCATAGTCCTAAGAACCCAATGAAATTGCCAATATTAGACTATTGGTGTTGGCAGGATATTAGGAATAAGCTCAATCATGTGTACATTCTCCTGAGAAGATGCATGCCCACTAATATAATCTTCCCATAGTGCCCGAGTTCAGAACTTATACCCTCTGGCTCTCATTCTAGTGTTCTTTACAATAGACTAGAAATTTGACTGATCTACGGTAGACTATTGGTGACAAACCTTCCCTATTTATGAAGAAGCTCTATGTTTGGTCCATGTTTTTTTACCAGTCCCAGAATTCAAAAGGAAGAATATTTGTATGGGTGAACTCATGAGTCCCACCTACCAGTTCTACTAAACCAAATTTAGGATCTCTAGTAGGAAATGAAGGATTCATCCCTCCAGGGATGCAGGGCTTGCAGAGTAGATGCCTAAGAATCATCAGATGATATAGAACATGCAGCTTGCCCTTCTTGGAAAGAGGGATCTGAGCATGGCAAGACAATCCCAACTTCCTTATACAGGATCAAGTGCCTGAGCCACGCTTTTCAAAGGTAGATTCCTGCTGTAGAATTGAGTATGTTCATGGCCTTCAAAAATAAGATTGCCTGTAATCCATCAGGCTCAGGAATGATAGGTTGGTACTACATAATCATGAATTCATGTATTTATTTCAGAAGCACTTCTCAAATTTTATCCAGCTCCACTAAAAAAAATAAAAAATAAAGTCTAGATAGCTGGTAGTGCATCTAAAGTATTCACTTTGCCACAGAACTCTGGTTGCTGTTGCTGGGACCCACGCCCAAGACCTTTGGGGGCGGGGATGACCAGTTCTTGTTCCTCCTACATATCCACTCTTGTTCTGAGTTTTGTGACTCAGTGGGAAACAGAGTTCTTATGCTCTGATCTTGTTGACCCCACCTCAGGGACCCCCAGTATAATGGACTGTGCCTGTCTTAGGTTGACTTGCCAAACAGGTTCTTACCTATCATTGACTGCCAATCCTCAAAGAGTGGCATCCCTGGAGAGTGCATAGGGTGTGTAGGGTTTTAGACAGAGGCTTCAGGGATCTCCATGAGCCAGGCCCATATCACCTCCTTGGGTGGACTGTGGTCTGGGTGTTCCAAAGCCATGAGTACCTGTAGGATAGTTTTGTTGATAGAACATTGCTGGGTGATGTGCTGCAGGCAACACTTAAACAAAAATGATTGATAAGATCATTATTCCTCCCAAAACGGCATGGGTGGCTCTACAGGAAGGAATGAAGACTCTTTTGATGTTGTTCCATACTTGCTCCATGAACCCCATATCAAGAGAAAGTACTGGAGCCCTGGTCTCATTGAGTTTTGATATGATTTCTCTGAGTAGCAGCATAATTGAGGAACTTATTTGACCAGGTCCCCTGGATAAAGTGGGACAACTGTTGCCTCAGTGAAATTGCACACTTGGTAGGGGGTAAAACATATAGCATGAAACTGGGGGGGTCACAGGCCAGCAGGGACATGTCCCTAACCAAGGCTGATTCCTCAGCCAAGAGCTCCATTTGTTGTTGAAGAATGTATATAGCCTGGTAAAGGTGTTGATTCAGTAACTCCTGTGCCGGGAGCACTTCAGCCAATTTAGAAACTACTTCTGTTGTCATGGCTGTCTGTGTCAAAGCAATGGCCACTGTCGTTGCCCTGGCAACACCTGCTAGAATATCAGTGACAATAGCGGCCATAATACCAAAATCCCTTTTTACTCAATATCAGGGTTGGGTATATAATTCATTATTTTTAAAAAGGAGCCTACATAGTACCTTTAAGGAAAATTTTGTCATTTTGAATCCTAGACTGTCTCTGCAAGAGGTGTGTATCTATCTTATCATCAGGGGGGCCTCACCCTGACTTATTGTGGAGACCAGGCTGGTCTAGAACTCAGAGATCCAGCTGTCTTTGTCTCCATTGTGTGGGGATTAACGGTGTGTGCACCACCGCCCTGCTCAAATATTACATCTCAATTCCAGTCAAAAGGTTCAAAATTCTCAGGAAAAAGAAATCAAGCAAGGAAACAAGAAAAGTCTAAGCCATGTGTCAGTTGTGCCAACTTAGGCTTCAGTAAGTGAAGCCCTGTCCATCATTTCTTGGAATTTAGTTGTCGCTAAATCATATATGTGGACCCTTTCCAGAAAGAGCTGACAAACATCTCCTAGCTAAGGAGCTCTGAATTCCAGCTGCTATCAACTTTAGGGAAAGGTGTTCTGGTACCTTCTTCCCTTCTTATTGTTGATAACTTAGCCTGGCATCTCTCAGCTTTCTGCCTTTCTCAAACTGTGAGCTGCTGCTGTGGCTCCTCCCTGTTGGTTCCCATCATGACATCACCAGACTCTGGGCAGTCAATCTCTGGGCATGCCCGGGCAGGTCTTGGCCAGGCTGTACATGAAGGGCTCCTTCTGTACATGCATGTTGCCAGGCAGGCCTTGTTCCTGCTCAAGTCAGGTCTCTTTCCTCCTACAGTTGCTGAAGACACAGTTGTTTGGATGAAGTGATGGCTACCTTGATTGTCCACTTGATTCAGTTAAGAAATGCCTAGGTGATTAACAAAGCAAATTTCTGGGTGTCTTCAAGGGCTTCCAGGGATAATTAATAAACGAAAGTTCTGGCCTAATGAACAGTACAATCTATTGATGGATTCAAATATTCAAAACACTTTTGAGAGGTGGTAGAACCGTACACAAAAGTAAAAGGTAAGTAAGTTATGAATGAAGTAAGAGGAAACAAATTTGTTAGTTGCTGGAGATACACAAACTAGTTGCTGAGTGTGATGGCTGTTCTTGTTTGTCAGCTTAACTACATCTGGAATGAACTACCATCCAGAAATGGAGAACACACAGGTGAGAGTTTTCTTTTGCTTGGTTTGAAATTGGGAAGTCCACTTCTAGTCTGGGCCTTTAGGCAGGAAGGCACATGCCTTTAGTCTGAATCTTGAGGAGGGAAGTTACATCTTTTAGTCTGGGCCACACTTTCTGCTGAAAGCCTATATGAGGACAGGAAAAAGGGAGCTTTTGCTCTTTGCCTGATTACTGTCAACTGGCTAGCAAGTTCATTCCTTCACTTGCATTAGAGCTGAGACATCCAGCCTTGTGGACTGAGAAACTTCTGGATTCTTGACTTTCCCTTCATAACCAGCAATTGTTAGATTGGTTGAACAATAACCTGTAAGTCATTCATATAAATCAGTGTGTGTGTGTATGTCTGTGTGTGTGTGAGAGAGAGAGAGAGAGAGAGAGAGAGAGAGAGAGAGAGAGAGAGAGAGAGAGAGAGAGAGAGATTCATTACATATGTTCTGCTACTCTGGAGAACCCTGACTAATACAGTGGCCACCATTAAAATTCAGTACAGTTTAGCAAATGTTTGTTGCTTATCTCGTTGTGTGTTTAACATTGTAGTTGATGTTGTAAGGCATGGACAACTGACTATTGCCTTGTGCATTTTCTTCCACGTAGTTGGAGTATTTTGTGGAGGGGGAACAAAAGAATAAAAATGTAAGTATCAATGCAATCCCATTGTAAATAATTAAATGATACAATTCACAAGAACAACTGGGTATGTGGCAAAGGGACAGAGAGAAAGGTTTAGCTGAAAGATTTCATGACATCAGTTGGGTCTTCAAAAAAAACTGAATAATTGGAAAGAGACCATAACTACTACATATAGTGACTCAATTGTATGTGACTATAAAAAGTTATTAGTGTAATTCTGACCTAAAATTATGATGGAAGTGTCTTAACCAAACTATACCCAGATATATCCTGGTGCGCTTCTCCATTTCATGGTCCCTTTTGCTTTGTGAATTGTTTCTTTTTAGGCATTTTCAAATGCTTTCTTAAGACTGAACTCAAGGCAAGACACAAGCTCTTGAGAAAGTAAAATAAGATATTTCATCCAGGATTAATTAAAAAAACAAACAATTTCTTCCTGGGGAGAATCAAGAAACAGAAAAGCTACATGAACAATAAGAAAACATAGCCTGCTACATTGTGAGGCGTGTCTTGCATAAGGGTCTTGGTGTTTCATGTGCTTATAAGTTGTTACCTTGTTTTTCCTAAATTAAGAGAGAAAGCTTGCTTCTAGGTCCTCTACAGGAAGCTTACTGGCTGAGGCTTAAGGAGACTTGTGATCAAAGAGAACTCAAAACTAAAGAGCCAGATGAAGGAAAAAACAAGTTCACTGAGAAAGGATTGAGCATCTTCAGTGAATACATTGATGAAATACCAGAAGCACAAATTCATGGTGACACAGGAAACAATCTGTCAGCTGAGCTCTTGGTTCTGTGGTTTCCAGGAGCCTCACATTTCCCCAGGAAACCCAGAAGCTGGGAGGTAGGGCATGGGAAAGCTCGTGTGGTCACCCTTCCATAAATGGCAGCAACGACCAAGGACACAAAGGCCTCTGAGAAAACAGATGTTTTCCTCCCACCACAGTCTGACGAGCACAAGAAAAAGTTATGTAAGAGGAAATGTGCTTTGTCCATAACCAAGTTTATTAGTTTAGCAGATGTGTTTGTTTAACAGATAACCATTCTGATGACTCCGTTCATCATACTGGCTCACGATCAGCCATCTCTAGAAACACTATTGAAGACCCCACAAAGTCGTCATGCAGAAAGACTTTGCAGCCCACTGTTTTGAAGGATTTGTATAGACACAAGAATCAGAGACCAGTGCTCACTGCCTGAGACTGTGAACTGACTTCCTTGAAGCTACACAGAGTGTGGCACTGGAGGTATCAGGGGAACTGAGCAAGTTCTGTTCTATGTAGGGGATGCTGAAAGTCAAAATTGGAAGATGGAATCCTGCCACTGAGGTCACAGGTCAAGAGAGGGGTAGAAATAAGTAAGTCAAGATGAGGAAAAATGGCAATAATGAAAGTACTTTGACTTTGCTAAATGCCAGGGGACAGGACTCTCACAATAGTCTGTATAAATGATGTCCAGTCGAGCTGGGACATATATCACCAATACCCCTTTGATTCTATAGATACTAAAATCGAATTTTTAAATGATAGAATCCTTCACAAAAGGATGGAAAGTGCTATGGTTTAAGCTTGACTTCTTAAAGCTCATGTTTCTGACACTAAATCATCTTTCTCCCATATGTGTGCTAACTGTTAAAAAGAGTGAGTTCCATATTACTGGAGTAATCTTGCTGCGCTTGGCCTGTCTCGCTGCCTAATCCCGTCCTCCACATTACAATACCAACACCATAGTCTTTGGTCTCTTTGCCTCCAGAACTGTTGGTTAAACAAACCAGTGTCCTTTACAAGTTACCTAGTCTGTGATGTTCAGTGGTAATAAAAGAAAATACACTGAGACATGTGATAATTCCTATGAATAAGGTTAGTATTTTCTCTTTTTATTGGCTCTTTGTTTCTTTTAAGCATTTTCTATTATTATTATTATTATTATTATTATTATTATTATTATTATTGTGTGATATCTGTTTGTATGGGCATGTACATGCCACAGTGCATGTGTGGAGGTTAGAAAATAACTTAATGGAGTCACTTACCTCCTCCCACCTTTGCACGGGCTTTAGGGATCAAACTCAGGTTGTCAGGCTGGTGATCCAAGTGTCTTTACCTCCTGAGTCTACCCTGGCTTTTCATTTCAAAACTACACAAAATACCTTGAGTCAGGAGTAATGTAAATGTCTATCAAAAATCTAAACCAAGGCAAAATCTCTATCTGAGTCATTGGTAATTCATTCTATATCCTCTGAGTCTGGATAATCCCTAAAATGGGAGCAATAATAATTTATCTGCTTCTTTACCTCATGAGAAAAAAATATATATATTTATTATATTATATTAGATATATTATATATATATATATATATATATATATATATATATATATATATATAT
>OU015752.1:2928575-2945702 GCA_907169655.1 Acomys percivali | reverse complement strand
CTCTCTCTCTCTCTCTCTCTCTCTCTCTCTCTCTCTCTCTCCTCTTTCTTGTTTATGGAACATGTTGTTTGGACTCGGTGGCATTGAGAAAGCAGATCTAGGATTTTGCCATCAAGAACTCTATTTTCCACTAGGAGTCATATTCTTCTTTTTATTATATTCTCATGGCCTAGGACAATGACAAATTACTCTCAAATGCCTTGCTTCTGGGTCAGTGTTTATGTGAGGACACGGTTACCTCACCAGTTCCTGTCAAAGCCAAGTTCTGACCACTGGGAGCAGGAGAGCAACTGGAAAATAGGCTCCTGTTTCTACTTCATGATATATATGGAACTTATTTTTCTAACTCAATGGGTACAGCTTGGCTAGGGCTTGAATACTCCCACTGACGGAACAGTCTCCACAGCTGAGTGGACAGTGGGGTCTGACTTTCACACGAACTCTGGTGCCTCATATTTGACCATGTCCCCTGTAGGGGGAGACCTGGTGGCACTCAGAGGAAGGATAGCAGGCTACCAAGAAGAGACTTGATACCCTATGAGCATATACAGGGGGAGGTAATCCCCCTCAGTCACAGTCACAGGGGAGGGGAGTAAGGGGATAATGGGAGGGAGGGAGGAATGGGAGGATACAAGGAATGGGATAACCATTGAGATGTAACAAGAATAAATTAATAAAAATTTTTAAAAAAAGAAATTATCTATACGATTCAAAAGACACTGAGAGAAGCCAAATGACCCTGCCGCCAAGCTTCCCTTTCCAGCTTGCTAGCTACATGGCAGAACAAATGGCCTAACCCAGGGGAGACTCCAGTTTCTCATCTCAACAGTGGGAATGATGTTACCCGCGTCAGAGTACTCTGTGGTGCTCCAGTGAGGACAGCTGATGCGTGAAAAATTCTTCTTGTTGGTAATAATTAATCTTCCAAGAACCCAGGTCTTAGTTTCATGCATTAGGATGTTTCCACCTTAAATGAAGGCGAGAGAGAACAGTGAGTAGTGGAGTCAGATGGTGAAACTCTGGCTGTGTGACGTCAGCATCAGAGCTGTTGGCCTGCAGGTAAGTAGGAGCCCGCTGGGAAGCTGGACCACAAGCCTAGAGAATGCAGAGACTGGCCCTCACCCTGCTCCATCTCCTCCTGCCTCCTTCCTTCTTTATTCCTGACGCACTGCCATCATCCTCTCTATGCAATGCCCTAGAGTAGGTTGACACTGTCATTCTCCGCACCTGGGTGCAGAAAGCCGAGGCTCAAGACCCAAACACAGTCTGACCAGCTTCTAGGTTCGATCTACCCTGCATAAGTAAGCTATGTGATCCTAAACAGGTTGCTAGACTCTCTGTGTCCCATTTTTTTTCCACTTGTAAAGAGGCGGCTTATAGTAGTATCTACTTTGTAAGTTTGGTTTGAAATTTAAATGAATTCTTAATGGCAAACACCTAAAACCTTGCCTGGCATACAAGCCTTTGCAGCTCCTTATTATTATCAATGAAATAAGGTGATTGTAGCATTTCTGAGGCCCTTTGATAGTCATTAAGAATTTTCCTGAAATCCAAGATGGCAGTGCCGATCACACACTTCTGATGAGCAGGGCAACCAAGACTGCATAGTGATCTAAAGACCAAACTGAGATCTACAAAACACCAGTACTACTGATTCCCAGGTGAGAGAGATCCATAATGGGTGGAGCAGGGGTGGGTCTGATCCCTGGCCACCCAGCTAACCTAACAGAAAAATCCACCCACACTAGCCACCATCTTGAGAAAGACTGTGAGACATTCGTGCAGCTATGGGCTCTCACTGCTCATGTGCAGCTTACTTGATTTGGGACAAAGCAGACAGGCAGAGCTGAGTCCCGGCACCAGACACAATCCACATTAGTTGCCATCCCAAGAAAGAGTGTGGGGCACTCAAACAGCTTTGGGTTCTGATATCTCTCAGCACCCAGCTGCTTTCCAGCCTATCCCAGCTGAGTCACAGAGCAGATAAGCAGAGCTCTGCCACCTCAAAAAGGCCTGTGGAGCATCCTAGCAGCTTTGGGTTCTGACCACTCTCAATCCCCCAGCTGCCTGCCAGCCTGGCCCATCTGTGACACAAAGCATACAGGCAATTCCCATCAAAATACCCACTCGATTCTTTACCGAACTGGAAAGATCAATTCTCAACTTCATATGGAGAAACAAAAAACCCAAAATAGCTAAAGCAATCCTGTATAATAAAAAATCTTTTGGAGGAATCTCTATCACGAATTTCAAGTTGTCCAATAGAGCAACAGTAATAAAAACAGCATGGTACTGGCATAAAAAAATAGGCTGGTTGATCAATGGAATGAAATCTAATCAAAGACCTAGAAATAAACCCACACACCTATGGACACTTGATTTTTGACAAAGAAGCCAAATCCATATGATGGAAAAAAGATAGTATTTTCAACAAATGGTGCTGGTCTAATTGGATAGAAAATGCAAATAGATCCATATCTATCACCCTGCACAAAACTGAAGTCCAAATGGATTAAAGACCTCAACATAAAACCAGACACACTAAATCTGTTAAAAGAAAAAGTGGGGAAGAGCCTTGAGCTCATTGGCACAGGAGACAACTTCCTGAACAAAACACCAACAGCTCAGGCCCTAAGATCAACAATTAATAAATGGGACTTCATGAGGCTGAGAAGCTTCTGTAAGGCAGGAGACACTGTCAACAGAACCAAGAAACAGCCTACAGACTGGGAAGAGATCTTCACCAACCCTACATCTGACAAAGGGATAGTATCCAAAAATATATAAACTCAAGAAATTAAACACGAGTGTCCTTCTTTCCTTTCTGCAGGATGCCAGCTATTTGCTGTCGAAATGAGCAAGTTCATGAAACCTGGGAAAATGGTGCTGGTCCTGGATGGACGCTACTCCAGATGCAAAGCCGTCATCGTGAAGAACATCAATGATGGCACCTCAGACTGCCCTCACAGCCATGCCCTGGTGGCTGGAATTGACTGCTATCCCTGAAAAGTGACAGCTGCCATGGGCAAGAAGAAAATTGCCAAGAGGTCAAAGGTCAAGTCCTTCGTGAAAGTTTATAACTGCAATCACCTCATGCCCACCAGGTACTCTGAGGATAGCCCCTTGGACAAGACTGTTGTCAACAAGGATGTCTTTAGAGACCCAGCCCTGAACCGCAAGGCCAGGCGGGAGGCCAAAATCAAGTTTGAGGAATGATAAAAGACAGGGAAGAACAAATGGTTTTTCCAGAAGCTTCGCTTTTAGGTATATTTTCATTTCTATCATAAAAAGAAAGAAAGAAAGAAAGAAAGAAAGAAAGAAAGAAAGAAAGAAAGAAAGAAAGAAATTAAACACCACCAAACCAAATAACCCACACAAAAAATGGGGTACAGAACTAAACCGAGAATTCTCAACAGAGATATTCTCAACATCCTTAGTTATCAGGGAAATGCAACTCAAAACAACTCTGAGATTCCATCTTACACTTACCTGAATGGCTAAGATCAATAACTCAGGTGACAGCACAGGCTGGCAAAGATGTGGAAAAAAGGGAACACTACTTCATTGCTGGTCAGAGTGCAAACTTGTACAACCACTTTGGAAATAAATCTGGTGCTTTCTCAGGAAATTGGGAACAATTCTCCCTTAAGACCCAGCCATAACACTTCTGAGAATATACCCGAAAGATGCTCCACCATACAACATGGACATTAGCTCAACTATGTTCATATCAGCTTTATTCATAATAGCCAGAATCTAGATTTTCCTCAACTGAAGAACTGATAAAGAAACTGTGGTACATTTACACAATGAATACTATTCATCTATTTTTTAAAAAACTTGAAATTTTCAGGAGAATGGATGGAACTAGAAAGATCATCCTGGGTGAGGTAACCCAGACCCAGAAAGACACGCATGGTATATACTCACTCATAAGGGGATATTAGCCATATAATGTAGTGTAGGATACTACAGTCTCCTTGTGGGTAACACAATGTGGTGGGTAGGAACTACTTTGGACATGGACTCTGGCTACCAAACTTTGATCACTTCCCCCTGGCAGGGTGGCTTAGCCAGGCTAAAGAGAAAGAAGTTATAGGTAGTGCAGATGAGACTTGATAGGCTGAGGTCAGATGTTAGGGGAGGAGGGCTCCCGTTTCTGAGAATTATGGGAGGGAGGAAGAGGGGGTAAGGGGAGGAGGGGGTGTTGGTAGGGGAATAGGGAGCAGGGATACAATTGGGATGTGAAAATTTCAAACTGCAGAAAAAACAGGTAACTTATATTGCTAATCCCACTATATGGAAATAGCTTTGAGACTGGCTGATACATGAATGTCTATGCATAGACAATGCTTCTTGTTGGCTACAGAACCCCTATGAATTATTATTAGATGCAATTCTTTATATGGCATGAATGAAGATTTACAGATGTCTTTTTTTTCTGTTCATACAAAGAGCAGAAAACCAGACTTTTCTTCTGTGCATCATGCACACCTTATACATTTACAATATTAGAACTGTGTAATGCGAGAAATTATATGTTTTCAGAACAAAAGAACTGGACACTGGCATTGGATCAGACCTAACAGGATGCATTCCTTACAGCATGCTGGACACTGACATCCTGTATCCTTTATGTTCCAGCACCAAGTGCTTCAATTGCTGTTCCTCATCAGACAAGATAACTCCCAGGACACCTTTGAACAAAGCTCCAATCCCAATTGGTCCAGCATTTAGACTGTCCCACACAGGACTCTAGTTAAGCCTCGAATTTCTCAACATTTAGTAACTGGACCACAAATGCTATTCTTAGCTTGTTTAACCATTTCCCCAATTATTTGGTCCCCTACAAAAGTATTATTTGTCCCAAAACAGCCAGAAGAAACCTTAAGAGAACAATGCCCCATTTCCTTTACGGGGGACGGGTAGGTTTTTGGTTGCTTTCTTGGACTATAGAGAGTTATTTTCAATGGGAGTTGGTTATAAGTTATTATTGGTCTCATTTAGAGAGAAAACAAGGTTAGACTCAGGGATGTCTCTCTTTTCCTTCATCATCCATCCTTAGGTTTGGAGGTAGGAGTTAAAAAAAAGAAGGGGGAAATATAGAAATATATAGGGAAGATAGAACAAAAAATAGATTAGTGAACTGACTCCTCAACTTAATGCCTTAATTGTCACTCACAAGGTTATTTTTAATTCATTGGTATAGAATTTTGTATATTGATACAAAATAAGCTTAATTTTAGATACAGTGGTATAGAATTCAAATGTAAGATTATTCTTCACACAGTATATATATATATTTCTACTCTAATATGCAGTATTGTTCCCATATAACTCAATTATAATACAAGGTTTACTTCTCATACCTTGAAAGTGCTATTGCATGCTGTTTAGGCTAAATAAGTTATGCATGTTAGTTAGCTGATCAAATCATGGTATAACAATAACTAGTCTATTTTTATCACAAGAATACACATCTTAGGTGCAACAGCTATGACTCTATAAAAATATAAGGTAAAATAGTTAGGTAAGGTCTTCAAAAACCTCAGGGACATTCAGAATATGGCATTTTAAAAGGGTTTTATTATGTTAAAGACTCATTGGCAATGAGACAGGTTAACTCCTAGCAACACACAGCCTACCTCAAAGAGGATGATGAGCATCAAAGAACCTCCTTATGGAGATGGCTTCAAATGTGGCAAAGAAGTCACTGGGCAAAATGTTCTCATTTCTACCACAGACAGAATCATGCCTTAAAAAGGGCAAGCTTGGCTGCAAGCACAGTTGACAACTAAACTCTGACAAGACAGGGTAAGCAAGTTCTCAATAGTTCCTGCCTCACAAATATGTCTATCAGATATATTAGGCCAGAAAGCTGAAAAAGATGCTCCAACATTATAGAGAGTTTTGGTGACTGCTCAGACAGCAAACTGTCTCTATCATCTTCTTATTTGGGAAGCTGTTAACCTGCATGCCCTGTATACCCAGGTAATTAATTTTATTCCTTCTCAAGTTTCTAATGGGATTTGAAGACCAAATAGTTTAGTTTTATAATTAAGCTTAGTTGTTTAGGGGCTAAGATGTTTTTAGCTCTTGATAGATGTTTTAAGTTGATAATGATGAGATATGATTGACATTGATTTACATTCAGAATATTAGATGCACCAAGATAGAAAAGATGTTTTCTTCAAGGCTGCCAAATACAAATAGCCAAAACACTAAGAATGTAACATTTATATAATTTCTGATTGTTTCATGGTACTTCTTGCTTTATGTAGTTTATTCTATATATGTATGTGTGTATATGTATATATATATATATATATATATATGTAAAAATACAAATACAAAAAATTAATTAAAAAATAATTTTCCTTTTAGTCATTGGATTTCACCTGCCCTTTCCCTATTCATCCCCAATCATCACTCGTCTTATAGCATCCCCAATTGGCAGAAAGTATGCAGCTCTCCAAATGTTGCATGTTTGGCTCAGCATGTTGTCATGGGTATTCTTTGTTAATAGTTTTTGTTGGGGAAATCTTATCACAGTCTTGTTGTGTTCAGGAAAATAACACTGTGTTCCCGCACAGGAAGGAGACACCAGGAGTCTTGATTCTGAGCAGGGTCAGTGCAAACTTCCGTCTGATCAGCCCAGACAAGCAGGACGGGCTGTGCATTCCTCAGGACAGTGGGAACCTGTCACACCTGGCTGCTCTCCAGGTCAGCAGAGGCCAAGTGCTGGGCAGACAGAAGTCAGGAGCCGGAACACTGCAGCTCTGTGTTCTCTGTGGGCGACCTAAGGCTTGCCGATCCCCCTTTCTCAACTGCTGACTGTGAATTATAAAGCCAACTTCATGGCCTCTTGTTTCATTGTTTGTTTCTTTGTTTTGTTGTCTTGAAACATAGTCCTTGCTGTGTAGTCTTGGATGATGGGGACTTACTGTGTAGCACAGGATAGAATGGAATTCATGGCAGCCCTCCGCGTTCAACCTCCAGAGTGCTGGGATTTGAGGCATGTGCTACCAAGACTGGTTTATAGGTTGTCTTAAAAGTTAAGGGAGCTGCAGTGAGGTATGAAAATGGCTAAAGTACATTATATACATTTATGAAGGCAGAATGAACTCCATTATTTTGTATGACTAATACAAGCTTTAAAAAAAACAAAACCTAAAACTTAAAAAAAAAAAAAGTGCTAAGGAAGCAGTGGTCCTTGGAGAGGAATCAAGAAGACGCGCCCTGGGAAGACTGCAAACTGTACTGACGCTACTACGATTACTCTTGCTAAGAGTCTCCGGACATGCAAGCCTTTAAATCCCACCATCTTCTTTAAAGAACAGGACCTTCCTGAGTCGTTTGTTTGTTTGATGTAGTTATTTTGCTGTTCGTTGCGTTCTAGCTAAGTGTCTATTAAAGTGGTTCAGAAAGCAAAGCCCATACAAGGCATCACAACAGATGATGCTCGCTGCCGTTACTCACATGATCTCGATACCCATTACTAGTCTCTTGGTGACCTACAAGAGCCTTGAGGAATACAGCAGAGACTATCCACACACTAGAAAAATATAGGCACTCCTCTTTACTCGCTCTTAACCTCAAATGATCACATCCTATGCCCACTGTTCTATATTTTTTTTCACTTAATATTAGAAATGCTTCCATATAGTACATAGCAAATATTTTAACTTTCTTTCCTGATTATTAAACCATTGAGTGAGCTCTTTTATGTGACTATACTACCATTTTATAGTCTCCTACTGAACAATATTTAAGCAACTGGTGACCACAGAGTGTCATAACTGAATTCCAATTAGTATCTGTGGTTCTCAAGATTGGCAGACATTTTTTTTACCCACTCACATAGACATAGATCTTAGTATTTCCTCACTAAATGCTTGATGACTGGGTGGAAAGTGGCAATCCCTTCTGAATTATTCACTGTGGAAGAAGAATCCTTAATCTCTTTGGTAGTGGCATCCTTGGACATCTTGACTTGACGTTGGCCGGTTGCCTCACCACTGATCACTTGACATACAGATGTAATTCTTTGTAACCCTCCCTTAAGCAGCAAAGAGAGGAAAGCTGTTTCTAACCTGGGAAATTTTCCAGATAGAAACTTGTGTTTAGTGTTATAAATAAACCATTCTACCTTCCCCAAAACTCAGTGGGATGCAATCAGCTAATCAATCATCAAATAAGGAGTGCAGACTTATACATCCATTTTGGAAATCAATCTGGTGCTTTCTCAGGAAATTGGGAATAGTATTACATCAAAACCCAGATATACACCAGGGCATATACCTGAAAGACACTCTACCATACAACAAAAACATTTGCTCAACTATGTTCATAGCAGCTTTTATTTGTAATAGCCAGAATCTAGAAACAACCTAGATTCCCTTCTACTGTAGAATGGATAAAGAAACTGTGGTACATTTACACAATGGAATACTATCCAGCTATCAAAAACAAGGAAATCTTGACATTTGCAGGCGAATTAGATGGAACTAGAAAAGATCATCCTGAGTGAGTTAACCCAGACCCAGAAAGACATGCATGGTATATACTCAGTTATAAGTGGATATTAGCCCAAAATAGATTTCCTCCGAGAGACTCTACCCACCTGGGAATCAGGACAGATACTGGGACTCAAAGATGAACTCTGGGTGAAGTACTAAGAGTTATAGAGAAGAGTGGGGGCATGGAAGGTCCAGGAGGGAGCAGAGCTCCACTGGGAGACCATCAAAGCCTGGGGATCTGGACACAGGGGAACCTGCACAAACTGATGCACCAACCAGCGACAATGGCTGCAGAGAGGCAAGACACAATGTTCAGATGTAGCCGATGGACTGCTGATTCGCCTCGTATGTGTGTGAGCGGGGAGGGGTGTGGAATGACCACTGCTGAACCTCTGACATGCACTCTGGTGCCCACGATTTGGTCACTGACCCTTGATAAGATGGCTTTGCAGGTATACAGAGGAAACGGATACAGGCTATCCTGATGAGACCTAATAGGCTACGGCCAGACAGTGGGGTAGGAGGGCTCCCCCATCAGAGGCCCAAGGGAAGGGAAAAGGGCAAAAGAGGGAGGGAGGGAGGGAGGGAGGGAGGGAGGGAGGGAGGTAAAGGGAAGATAAGAACAAGGGGGATAACAATCAGAATGGGATGTGAATAAATTATAATAAATTATACATTAAAAAGAAAAAGAAAAATAGCAGAGGGTGAAAACAGAGTCTTCATTTTTGTTTCAAGTCTCTGGAAGTTAAGAGGTACTTGAAGTAGAGCTGTCTTCCCTTGGGCTCTTATTAAGATGTACATAATGCCTGTGGGCCCAGGCTGGGTAGAGCTCACTTTCTGCGAGTCTAACAGTGGACACTCAGGCTCCTGACCCACAATGGACACTTTTCTGGATTTAACACTCAGAAACCAAGCACTAGGGGGTGAAGTATTCATAAAACACATGAGCAAAAATCCAAGGAAAATAATTAAAAGCCTTTAGTTATCTTGAAGTTACTGGGTTTCCTTCTGGGTTGATTCGGACTTAATATTTTTGTTGTTGATGATTTTTTTCTTTTTCTTTCCCCCCACCCCCACTTTCTTTTTTTCCCTACTGATTGCCTAACACATTTGCATCCATTGCAGGTTGAGACATGGGAGAGATTGTCTCTTTTACCACTTCCCTGACTGGCCCTTCTGACAGAGGCTTGGGGACACCAGTCCCAACACGTCTAAGCTTCCCATAAGGCTTCAGCTAGTGACAAAAACAATGGATGGCCACACACGTACTGCATGTCTCCAGGCAACATCCTGTGCTAAAGCCCATGGTGTTGGCAACAGATTTCAAATTCTTAACTGACCTGTGAAAGCCTTGACTGTCCATGTCATGTATATGATTCTAACCTGCAGTTACCACAGACGCAGCCAGTTCTATCTGTGAGTTGACAAGACACTACACACTTGCCTAAGAATTCACGCAGCACCTAATTCTTACTTAGGTCAACAAAGGAACACAGACTCTACACATTGGAAGCTAAGAATCCAATAACAAATGACATTCAGATCGGCAGGATCCGTGACAACCAAGAGACATGAGACCAGGAGACAGAATAATTCAATGCTGAATTCTTTTTATTCCAAAATTTCTTGTTTTCTACTGCGTAACCCTAACTGACCTAGAACTCTCTATGTAGACCAGGCTGTCCTCGAACTCAGAGAGTTAGACTTGGCTCTACCACCCAAATGATAAGATTAATGGTACATCTCACCATGTAGGGTTGGTACTCATGCTGGGCCTGTGGTGTATGCTCTCTAGCAATTGGCTGGTGCTGGGAAGGGAGTATGTTGTTAATAGAGTGTCAAGTTGCTGACCAATTAAAGTAACTGGCTGACACCGCAGTTCCAGGTTTAGCTGGTGGGTGGATCTTCTCATTTGACCAATTATTGTGGGTCTTCTGTCTTGGTTTGATCAGTGCCTCAGTCACTGGGCATTGCTCCCACGGAGTGGGAGATTTGTAAGTAGCGGAAATGTTAACTGTTTCCTTCATGACTGAAACATTCCATCCTTCAAAGAAGCTCTTTACAGAGGACAGTAAACAACTCAAGACAGCTTCAGGAAGTCCCTGAAACTAACCAGATTCCCAAAGTTAGAGAAAAAGTTGAGAGTTCCCACTGATGGAAGAAAAAGAACAGCAAAGACTTTCAGACCAGATCAGCTGCCTGGAAGAAGTTTACACCAATTGAGGCGTGTAGAAAGGACATCCCAAGCTGCTAAGCTGCATGCAGGCTGCATGGTGCGCTCCAGGTACCCAGTTTTGTGAGCTGTCACCCAGGCTGGGGTGTGGGCTTTGGTGATGCAGCTGTCTGTGAGTCTTTTTTTTTTTTTTTTTAACATTACAGGTGTTTGTGAGCCACCATGTGGTGGTTGAACTCAGGACCTTTGGAAGAGCAGGCAGCACTCTTAACCACTGAGTCATCTCTCCAGCCCCCTGTGAGTTATTTCTACTGCTATGAGTGACCCCTCACCCACATTCCTTTAAGTAACTCTGTTGAATGGTTATTAGTATTTAGTATTGATTCGTATAATTATTAAGGCAGCAGTTATTACTTAACCTGGTATTATATTTAAAAAATAGACACGGAAACCTGTTGGATTTTTAATAAATCTTAATGCACTGGATCTGGGCAGATATTAGTCCTCTACTCCAGAAAAAAAAAAAAAAAAAAAAAAAAAAAAAAAAAAAAAAAAAAAAAAAACCACCAACACGTGTACTTCTTCCGTTTGAGCTGCTTCTCTTCGTCATGCCAATCCTCAGAGCAAGCTCCTCCCCACCACACGCTTCTGGATGACGCTATCCCACGGCGACCTGCTCGTCTCTTCTTCCTTCCTCTTTCCTCATGATCTCCCTGCCATCCCTGATCCCACGAACCTTGGCTCCACCTATCTCTCTTCTGCCAGTCTAGGCTGTAGGCAACTTTATTTAGCCAATCAGGGATAATTCGGGAGGCAAAGTTTATGTCCATCATTTTGTTTTGGTTTGGTTTTTGGTTTTTTGTTTCCGAGACAGGGTTTTTCTGTGTAGTCTTCGCTGTCCTGGACTCGCTTTGTAGACCAGGCTGGCCTCGAACTCACAGCGATCCATCTGCCTCTGCCTCCCAAATGCTGGCAGTACAGGCGTGTGCCACCATGCCCGGCCTTATCATTTTGGATACTTGAGAATTTGCTCGTAGAACAGTCAGGATCTTGGGGGGCAAGCAGTTAACATTTGAGTGCATAGCTCCAAATCAACCCCAACATAACCCCAATAAAACTCATTGGTTTGCCAAGTTGGACTTTGGTGGGCTCTGTGCTTTGTTCTGTCACGGGTTTCCTATATGGGGTGAATAGATGTGTGTTGCATCTTCCAATGGAAAGCTTATGTCACACAACAGTGGGACACACCTTTAATTCCGGTACTTAGGGGGCTGGAGCAGAAAGATCTCAAAAGTTCAAGGTCAGCCTGGTCTACATAATGAGTTTCAGGACAGGCAGGGCTCTGTAGGGAGACCCTACGCCAAACATCATCATCATCATCAACAACAACAAAGAATGCACAAACTTAGGGTCAGGCATCCTGGCATATTCTCACACTCAAGAGGCTGAGGGGGAGGATGGCAGACTCAAGGACAGCCTGTACCCCACGGCAAGTTTTCAGGACAGCCTTGATTATTTAATAAGGCTACAAAAAAGGGGAGACACACAAACTAATAGAGAAATGGAAACCCTGGTGAATACCCAATAGCATAAAATGACTGGGGGAAGTTGAAGCAGGTTGCCCAGGTTTAAGAGGCCAGCGCTGAGGACAGCAGCTTGCAATGGCCCTCCTCAGATCCACACTCTCCTCCCTGCCACTTTTCTACTCTCAGGCACTGCAACTCGATGGTTTGCGTTTCCCCAGCTACCAGGTCCCAGCCAAGAATAGGCACTGTTCTTAGAACAAGATACTTCCAAATGACTCTCGACTTATCACTTACTGCTAATTGCCAGCTTCTCTGCTGGCTGAACTGGCCTCCACACTGTGCTTTTCTGAACTCTGCCCGACCTTGACATCTGTCTAAACAGCCTGGGACTCTCTGTGATGGCACTGGGTCTGTAGTCAACATTCGTTTTCTAGCTGCTTGCCGCCCCCAAGCCCCTTGCACGGAGGGGCCCTGCCTCCACTGGGCTCTAATCTCCTAGCCCCCTTCACCTGTGGTGCGTTATGGGCCTGAAGTGAGCCAAACTCCTCCTTGGTCTCATGCCCAGCCAGCCTCACGTGTTCTCCCTCACCCAGATGGACAAGGACTGTCTGTCCCTCTCCTCTGGCAGAGCTGTGTGCCCCAGGCCATCCGTCTTCCCTGGAAGCTTCTTCTACAGCTGGTATTGGTGTTGGGGGGGGGGGGGTAGGGCAGGAACAGCTGGGTCGGGGTAGAAATAGACAGATGCTTCTATATTCTCATTACTTTACATTCTTACACCTTCCCTGAAGAAAGAGCAGCTCAGACCATCAGTGCCACCACCAATCTCAGTCTTACCCAACAAACGTCCGCTCTGATTTTGCTGTTGTTTTCAGTTGCCGCCGTAACAGGCTACCACAAAGCGGGCAGCTCAGAACAACAGAAATTTACTCTTTTCACAGTGCCTGATGCCAAGAGCCTAAACTGAAGTGCAGCAGGCTTGGCTCAGCTCTGAAGTCTCTAGGGGATAATGTGTTCCAGGCCACACTCCCAGCTTCTGGAGGCTACTGAGAGCCTTGGCGTTCCTTGGCTCCTGGAATTGTGTCTGTAATCTTTGCCTCCATTTTAACATAGACTTCTCTGTGTTTGCACTCCTTCTTTCTATGTACCCTTCTCAAACCTCTCTGTGCTCTCCTCTTCCCTCTGTGTACGTTCCCTTCCCTATAGGCAAGCCAACCCTTATAGTTAAGTTCTGTCCTAATCTAGTATGGCTTCAGCTCATTTATTCTTATCTAACTAAACACATAAAGATCCTATTTCCAAATACAAGTGTGAATTTTGATAATACACATGTGGATTAACTGTGATTATCATGATGAATACTTCAGAATAAAGAAACAACCTAGAAGGAGGAAGTATTTCTTTGGCTCGTGATTTTAAAGTTGTAAGCCATGGACATTTGGTTCTGTCGTTTCTGGGACCCTGTTAAGGCAGAGTATCATGCCAGTGGGAGGGGCTGAGGGGGTGGAGAACAAAATTGCTCACCTCCTGGCAGCTGGAAAGCAAAGAGGCAGAGAGGAAGAGATGAGAGCAAGGCACAGCACCCCCCCCAATGACCTGCTTACAACCAGGTCCCACCTCCTGTCATCTCCACTACCTGCCAATAATGTTATTAAATTATGAATCAGACTGATCCATTTATGAAGTCAGAGCCATCATAATCCATTCCCTTTCCCAAGGCCCCACCTCCAGACCACTGCTTGCTTCAAGGACCAAAACTTCAATGCATGTGACTTTTAAAGGAGAACTTAATGTCCAGGCCATAACACTGGCCAACCCACCATCTCTTAGGAGCAACATCTGACAAGTTGTGTCCTTTCCTTTCCCTTATCTCTCTGTCCAGGCCAGTATTTGTGCTTTCTGTAAAACATGCATTGAAAAGTTCTCATGTGAATTTATGCTAAAAATAGCTGGGCCTTCACAATCTTCTGCCTTTAGGGGACAGATGTCCTTTCATCTTTGGGGATGGTCTGACCCCAGGAGCTTCTGAGCTAGTCACTTCTTCCCAAGTAGAACATTTTCTACATTCAGTATGAAATTTACTGACGTGGTAACAACAAGACAATACGGATTCAGTCAAATACTATGTAGATTTGTATGTTTTTCCCAATATAGAGCCTTGCTATGTTGCTCATCTGGCTCAAACACAGTATTACTACAGTGTGTAGAAACAGTCTGGCGTCTATGGGAAGGAGGCAGCATTTAAGCTACAGAGAGTCTTCTCAAGCACCCTACTGAATTGTGATTTTGCCTTGAGAGCAGTGGGAATGAATTAGGAAACGTCCGATAAGAGATTCTTTGTAGAATTGTCTTATTGAAACTGTTATGCCTAGTTTGCCTGGTAGTAGTGGCACATGCATTTAATCACAGGACTCAGGAGGCAGAGGCAGGTGGATCTCTGAGTTCGAGGCCAGCCTGGTCTACAGAGTGAATACAAGGACAGCCAAGGCTACACAGAGAAATCCTGTCTCAAAAAACCAAAAGTAAAAACAAAAAAAAACAAAACAAAACAAAACCCAAAACACCAAACAAAACAAAACCAGTTAACCAGTTATGCCCAGATCACCAAGTTCCCAAAGACCACTAGGAGTCCAAAGCCATATGAAAAAGCAAGGAGCCTTATTCAAACTCAAGCTCAGGAGCCCTTGAACCTCACCGACGCGGCCGACCAGTAGTGGGAGCCCAGACCCTTCATCAGGCAGGGTTTTTATTGTGGTTATAGCAAGTAATGGGAGTTTCCAGTTTGTCAGTTACAAGATTGGCTGACATTTAACAAGGTTGGGTTGGTGCTAGGGGATTGGTTGAGTCTGGCTGCAAAAGCTTAAGCAACCTATGGATAACATCTGGGGACAATAGGTACTTGATTGGTTCTAGTGTAGGGTTGTTCTTTCCTGCAACAGTTTGTGGTTTTTCCAGCAGTAGAGGTGAACTTTGGGGCAGACGCAACAAGGCACCTGCTGACAAAATGGAGTTACATTAGCTAGGGTTCTTCATTCCCCCTTTATTATGTACCTAAATCAAATTGTTGATTTTATGGCTTCTGTCCACTATACAAGAGGTTGCTTTGTGCTGTTAAAACCATAAGTTTGATAGAATTAATGTGCTCTTGGACAAACATGAAATAAAGTCTATCATGTAAGGGGCACAAAACTTGACTGGGAGAAACAGAACTAAGGGACTATTTTCTTGTAGCCATTTTTCCCTTATGCCAGAGAGTTGCCCTTGACTTAGCATTTCAGCATATAAAGTGGAACGATGGGGCAAAGTTATCTTCTTCTGTAACTTCTTCCTGCTGACATTAGGGGCACTGTTATGGGGGAATAAGAAGGCTGAAAAGCTAGCCAAAGGCTAGGTAATGGGGCCCTTATGAGAAGCATCTGTTTAGCCAATTCAGTTGAAGAGACAGGAAACAGTGATATCTTCAGGACTGGTTTACATCAGCTTCCAGCAGGTCCTGATCTCAGCAGTTGCAGTCCACAGGTGATCCCTGGATGGAGTCTGTTAGCCAGATGAAAGTCTGCTGAGACAAATAAAGACTAGGGACAAAAGTTAAAATTGTGTCTATACAGGCAGATCTGGGTCCTGGGGCCCTCCTTAAACTAAAGCACCAGCCAAGGAGAATATAGGCAGTAAACTTCGAACACCTACCAAGACCTAGCCGACGAAAACGATATTCTCCACCGTTGAGTGGAGAGTGAGATCTGACTCTCACACAAACTCTGGTGCCCCTTTTCTGACCATGTCCCCTGGATGGGGAGGCCTGGTGGCACTCAGAGGAAGGATAGCAATTTACCAAGAAGAGACTTGATATTCTAAGAGCATATATAGGGGGAGGAGGTCTCCCTCAATCACAGACATAGGGGAGGGGAGAAGGGGAAAATGTGAGGGAGGGAGGAATGGGAGGAAACAGGGGAAGGGCTAACAATTGAGATGTAATATGAATAAATTAATTTTAAAAATTGTGTCTATAAAACAGCCGAGGAGGCTCATTCATGCCTTTGAGACCTATTAAAAGCATGAACATTCTTTTCCAAGTCCAGAAGACTTGATAGACAGATTGGACAGTCATGTTTTCAGCAGGATGAAAAGCACCCTTAAGTCTGTATTCAGAAAACAACCAAAGGGAAGTTAAAATCTTGAGCTTGTGACTGACTAACAAGCAGTCAGTGCTCCACCAGCTGATCAGAATTCTATTGATCTCATTTTTTATATATATTTAAATCATTTTCTTATAGATCTACAACTTGCATTTATGTGCCTTCAAGCTTCTTCTAAGATCCTCCAACCTTCATAATTTGTGCTTGCCAACCTTTAAACACTTTCTTAGACCCTCAAATACTTTAGATCCTCACAACGTAAACTTTCATATCCTCAGACCTTACATAAACTCTACACTCCTTTTTTTCCTATTCAGTTATTCACCAGCAGTCACAGGCAGTTGATTGCTGGGAGCAGTCATCCAAATGAATGATTAGTAAAAAGTTACACTGGAATCTACTTTTACCTTTTAACATGAAGACTGTGAGCAAAGCAGGCCCACTTGCTTTTTTAAGTAAGAGAAAAGACCTAGTACCTAAAGGTTTTAACTAGCTAATGAATTAACTAATGACCTAACAGTGGGTTTAATTGTCCTCTAGCTGTCAAGCTAGTAATCAGAGACCTGGGAAGGATAAATTGTAACCTAGATGAATTTATGTATTAATTAAAATGACATAGCTCACCAGTCATATGCCAACACCTAGACAGTTTTCCCAGTTGTCTCCTATAGTAACATGGCACCATGAGCAGAGACAGTCTGGCCATCAGGCACAAAAGACAAGAGGCTAGTGTGTGTGTGTGTGTGTGTGTGTGTGTGTGTGTGTGTGTGTGTGTG
>OU015752.1:2881881-2924846 GCA_907169655.1 Acomys percivali | reverse complement strand
GGGAAGGGAAGGGAAGGGAAGGGAAGGGAAGGGAAGGGAAGGGAAGGAAAGAAAAGGGAAGGAAAGGGAAGGAAAGGGAAGGGAAGGAAAGGGAAGGGAAGGGAAAGGAAAGGAATGGAAGAAAAGGAAAGGGAATGGAAGGAAAGGAAAGGGAAGGGAAGGAAAGGGAAGGGAAGGGAAGGAAATGGAAGGGAAGAGAAGGAAAGGAAAGAAAAGAAAAGAAAAGGAAGGAAGCACAAACCAACAAAATCAGACTTCCTGGCATGTGCTGGCAAAATTCAAAAGTGAGAAATGGGCCTCTTGCCACACCTTGGGAGTGACCTGCTTCATCTTTCCAAATTCACAAGTGGGATCCAATCCCTACTGAGTGGACCCAGACTGTCTGCTGAGTCCCTGAGTCTGGCTCTTTCCAGACAGCTCTTTGTCCTCCTGAAGGTTGATACAGATTTACAGATTTGGCCATTCCAGAAACCAAAACAGAAATGGACACATTTAGACAATACAGTTACCAGTCGCAGTTGGACCCACAGTTCCTGGTCTCTGAGGGTCTTGGGGATCCCAGTTGAGCCCCCAAATGTTGTGCCCAGATTGTAGATCCCCAAAGATCACCAGGAGTCTATATCTGTATACAAAAGCAAGAAACTCTTATTCACATTCGAGCTCCAGGGCCGGCGAAACTCACTGATGCAGCAGACCAGTATCAAGAGTCATGAGCCATCATCAGGCAGGGTTTTTATTGTGATTACAGCAAAGGATGGGAGTTTCCAGTTTGGCAGTTACAGGATTGGTTGACATATAGTAAGGTTGGGTTGGCTCTGGGACATTGGTCAAGCCTGGCAGCCAAAACCTATGCAATCTATCAATAACATCTGGGGACATTAGGTACTTTCTTTCTATCCCCTGATTGCCTCAGGCCTACGTAATGGATGTAAACATTTTTTGTTTTGATCCCAAGTGTGGGATGTGAAATAAACTTATGCGAGGGTGTGCAGTATATGTTTGAGAGAGAACTTGTGATGTTTGTCCACGAGAAGAGGAACTGCCTCTTGCAGGGAATATATATATATCCCAAAACAAGAGGTTTGGCTTTTTGGTCTTGGCATCATTTCTTTTTTTCTTTCTTTCTTTTTTTGAAACAGGGCTTCTCTGTGTAGCCTTGGCTGTCCTTGGCTTTGTAGATCAGGCTGGCCTCAAACTCACAGCGATCCACCTGCCTCTGCCTCCCAAGTGCTGGGATTAAAGGTGTGTGCCACCACGCCTGGCTGTGGCATTGTTTCTTAATGTTCTGCTGTTTATCACTCCTCTCCGAGACACTGCTAGAGAGAAACACTCCAGAAAATGCTTCAAGATTCCGGGTTCCAGCTGCTGCTCCGGATTTCGGCTGCTGCAGTTGCAGTTGCCTTTGCTGAATTGCTGGTTTGCTGTTTAACAGGCCTGCTGGAATCCTGCCAACTATGAAGTGTGGAATTGCTCCAAGGAATTGAGTCTAAAAAGGTCTGCTTCTCATGTTCCCATTAACCTCTTTTCTCTCCTATCTAGGGTAGGTGGGTTGGAAGGGAGGTATAAGCATTGAAGAACCCCCAAATAAAGTGTGTTTGGAAAAGTCCAAAGCCTGCAGGTCTAGGGTGATTCTTTTCCTGAAACAGTTTTTGGTTTTTTTCCAGCAACAGAGGTGAACTTAGGCACAGGCTCAAGATGGTGCCTGCTGACAAAATGGAGTCATATTAGTGAGGGATCTTCAAGAACTATTGTTCTGAGATGAGTGAGCACTTGCTGCTTGTGCTGGATACTTTTGTGTTAACTTGGCATAATCTAAAGTCATCTGAGAGGCGGAAGCCTCACTTAAGAAGATGCCCCCTAGGAAAGCCTGGGGGGCATTTTCTTAATTAACAGTTCATGAAGTGTTAGAGCCAAAGTTATGTGTTCAGGTTTTAATTACTATGCCTATAAGATTCATGAAACAAAATGCCTCTAACCTGTAAGCCCTTCTTCACCAAGGCAGTTACTTCTGAAATGCTAGAGGCTATTGGTTATGGAAGACAACAAACTACATGTCTTCACTTCCCTAAACAAACTTATTTGACTCAACTATACACCGGATGTGCTTGATCACATGTGGGCAGGATGTATGTACTCAGGAAATGTGTCAGAATGTATCCTTGGCCTGGATTGCACCCGATGGGAAATGTGGTGAATTGTGGATTTTGCCTTTTTAAGCCCCTACAGACAGTGACTTGAGGCCATTTCCCTGGGAACCCTGGATTGATCCTGGCCAGAGTACATCCACCTAACCAGTATTTAATTAAAGCTTGCTTAAAATTTGTCTTTAAATTGTGGCTGTGGCCTTAATTCTCAAGCAGTAGGACTAACAAAGGCCAGACCTAGGCCACTGTAGGCGAAGGCATCCTGGGATGGTGGTCCTGGGTTTTATAAGAAAGCAGCTTAGGAGGCTGGAGAGATGGCTCAGTGGTTAAGAGCACTATCTGCTCTTCCAGAGGTCCTGAGTTCAATTCCCAACAACCACATGGTGGCTGATGACCATCTGTAAAGAGATCTGATGCCCTCTTCTGGCATGCAGGTATACATGCAGATAGGGCATTCATGGAAAATAAATAAATAAATCTTTTTTAAGAAAGAAGGAAAGAAAGAAAGAAAGAAAGAAAGAAAGAAAGAAAGAAAGAAAGAAAGAAGGCTAAACAAGCCATAAGGAGCAAGCCAGTAAGCAGCATCCCTCCCTGTCTCTGCATCAGCTCCTGCCTTCAGGTTCCTGCCCTGTTTGAGTCTCTGTCCTAACTTCCTTCAATGATGAACAGTGATATGGGTAAGCCAAATAAACCCTTTCCTCTCCAACTTGCTTTTTTTGGCCATGGTGTTTCATCACAGCTATAAAAACCCTAACAAAGATACTGTTCTTGCAGAGGACCCTAGTTTAGTTCCAAGTACCAGTATCAGTTGGCTCACAACTGCTTTACACTAGAGCGCTAGGAGATCTGACACTCTCTTTTGGTCTCAATAGGCACATGCACTCATGTGAATGACAAACAGGTATGTACACAAACATGTAAGTAAAAAAATAAATTAAAAATTTAAAGAATGTTATTCTGTATGAAACATGGAAAACAATTTAAAGGATGAGTTTGGGGCGACTCCTAGGTGTAGGGAGCATTGAGAGATGGTCTTCATTGGATTTGGTGCTCTGGGAAGGAGTCTGATAACCAAGTAGAAGGGGTTTCTTTGGGGCATGTTAAAATTTTATTTGCTAAGGAGACTGTCAAAAGAAGTTATTGGAGTAGGGTCTAGCAACGTGGTCTCGAGCTCAGAAGAGAAAATTGGCTTAAATAAGATATCATGCAAAGACATTTAATTCGGCATTTTGACCTAGGTACTAAGCTCATGTTGTATTTCCCCTTCATAAAAAGCCTGTAATGTGAACGAGTTAAATTTGTAAGGCTGGCTGTCTTCGTGCATTTCAACGTACTAACGCAGCCCCAATATAAAGATTAGGGAAAATAAGGAGATCCTGCTCTGCAAATGCTTTTTATTTCTTTTTTATTTCTGTGTATCAGTATAAGCAATTTGACTTTGGGAATGTCACAACAAAAAGGGTGAAAATATCCACCTGTTATTTACAAAAGCTTACTTGGTTTCTTTCCCCACTCCCCTCAGTAGAAGTTAGCAGTTCCAGAAATGACCTTCTATACAATTATCAGTAAGAGCAGCAATTAAAGAGACAAGAGCACTAGTTCTATTGCTTAGCCTGACCCCCGTCCCTCCCCCATTTTCAGGCCTGCCCTTGGGCTCCCTGGATAGACTGTTTTAGATAACTCCCTTCAGCACTAAGTCCCATAGCTTACTGTGAACATCTCAGTAAGCCTCTTGTCACACAGATAGAAGGACTCATAGAAGAGACACCACAGAGCCTCGCCTGCTTGACCTATTTTCCATCCCAGAGGCATAGGAAGCCTCAGAGATGCACATGGAATCATCATCTGATAGACAGTCATCCATGTGTGCTGTAGTTACTTTTCAAGTGTTTCCTTCTAAGTCAAAGGTCCATGATTTCCCCAGTCCCTGCTGCAAAGACAGATGGAGGAAGGAGTGAATTGCACAAACAGCTGGTTGGAGGTGGTGGAGCCTGGAGACAAAACAGTCTAGGGGCAAGAAGTGAGTCCATTGAACCACTTTGGGGTTCAAAACCCCTGGGACACTAAAGTCTTGGGAAATATGAAAGTCAGCTGACTTGAGCTGCTGGCAGCTGAACTCACTTACGTTCACGCCCAGCCCTGTCCATGAGGAAGCAAGCCCACTGAAGGAGCCCAGGGGAAGCCGACTGAGACTGGTACTCAGGTTGCAGAACTTAAACTGGAGAAAAGGTCTGTTGGGGAGATAGAGAATTGACATTTCAGTGCTACTAACTTGTGTAACTTGTACTACTCACAGACTGTCGCAGAAGTAGTTAAGATCACAGATAGGAAAGCACAGAGCCCAACATGCAGCAAGAACTGTGATTTCCAAACATGCATCTGAAATTATCTCCAAAGCAAACCCTTGTGATTTGAATCTGGAATGTTTCCAACAGGCTTCTGTTTTCAGTACTTAGCTCCCAACTTGTGTTGTCGTTTTGAAAGCCATGGAGCCAGCAAAACTAGGTCCTAGGTCCCTAGTAACCTTAGCCCAGTGGCCAGCACCAGGGAGGAGAGTCAGGAGGCTCAGAAGTTCAAAATAAAGATAAGCTACAGAAGAAGTTTGAGACTGAGGCCAGCCAGGGCTGTAGGAGATCTTATCTCAAAAATCAAGATGGTCACTTAAGATGGGTCTTTAAATGTCACACCCACAGGGGCATGGTGGTGCTCACCTTTAATCCCAGCACTCAGGGAGGCAGAGGCAGGCAGATCGCTGTTGAGTTCAGCCTGGTCTACAAATTGAGCACAAGACAGACAAGGCTACACAGGGAAACCCTGTCTGGCTGTGGGGGTAAGCCAGGCACTGGTGGCACATGCCCTCAGGGAAGCAGAGACAGGCAGATCTCTGAGTTCAAGGCCAGCCCAGTCTACAAAGTGAGTCCAGGACAGCCAAGGCTACACAGAGAAACCCTGTCTTGAAAAAAAAGTCATATCTACTGGTCTTTCTGTTCAGTAACCATGTGATGAGCCATTGGCTCAAGCTCCTCCTTCCCTCCTCCTACTAGGATGGACTCACATCCCTCTGAAACCATGAGCTAAAGCACAGTTTTCCTTCTTTCAGTTCTGTCTGTCAGGTAAGCTGGCCATAGTAACAAGAAAGTAACCAACGCAGAGACATAAACTTGACCTTACCTTGTAGACCGCAACAAGAAACGTCATGTTAGGTGCCCACGAAGGCAAAGGAAGATTGTACTCTCTCTCTCTCTTTTTTTTAAATTAATTTATTCTTATTAAATCTCAATGGTTATCCCATCCCTTGTATCCTCCCATTCCTCCCTCCCTCCTATTTTCCCCTTACTCTCTTATTGATCCTCATTATCATACTCATAGAGTGAGTCTCCTGCAGAACTCAAAACTCAAGTGGAATCAATTATGGAAAAGGAGGAAGAGAAACAGACAAACAGACAGACAGACAGACAGACTCTGGACCAGAACCACCAAAATCCATGGAAGTATAATTTCTATGGAATGTTCCTTCACATGTTTTCCGCCACCCATAGGCCCGGAAATGTATTTTGGATCACTGACTCATCTTCAGGAGTATCAGTGCCAGAAAAACTACTCCAAACAACTACTTGAGAGTGTGCCAAGTCATGGAATCTCCCCCCAGGGTCCACTAGTTCTAGGAAATAGATCTGATGGGAAAGTCAAGCAGTTTTCTCAACAACCACAAACCTTTGGAGAACTGACTATAGTTTACAGAAAGAAAAAGTGTTAAAGCATTTTCAGACACTTATTTCTCCCTTAATCTTTACTGTGCTTTTATTATAGTTGCTTAGTTGCTGTCGGTTACATGAGTTTAAACACTGAGTATGGACCACTCCCATTGTCCCACACATACTTCTCCTGAGTTCCTGCTTCCTCACCACACAACCCCTTCCACTGTTTCTCCAGCAGCAACTAGTCTGCTCTTCATCACTGTGACCTTGTCTCCTTGGCATCAGGATATAAATGGAATGGCACAGTGTGTAACATTTGAGACTACATTCTTCCCACACACACACACCCCACACACCCCCACCATCATGTCCTTGAGATCAGTCCTTGCTGAGGCATGTATCCGAGCTCGCTCCTTTTCGCTAAGGTGGAGTAGTATGCCCCTGTGTGCATGTTTATCCATCAGCTGATGGATGGATGGATGGATGGATGGATGGCTTCTGGCCTCTGCATGGTAGCAACAGCACTGGAAACATTCCCGTCTGGGTGGTTCAAACTTTTCAGTTCTCTTTGTTTGATGTGTTGCAGTAGCTTTTCTTGTTCACACGGTAAGGCATGGCCAAGCTGCTCCCCAGCTGCCGCACCATTTCCTAGCTGCCTCGTGTGGTAGCTACTGCTCACTCCTTTGCCAGAACCTGCTACTATCAATATTTTTCAGTTTTGGCCATGCTCATGGTAGTGTGGTTTTCCTTTGAGTTCTTTTTGCCCCTTTTTAAGCTTCTCTGGGGACTTTATGACGTAGATAGTATTGCAAAACAATGACAAAAACTGGAATTCAGCTGTCACTGTCAAATTTACCAGTGCTGCTGGCGCATATGTACTGTTTTCGCCTGTTACTGTGGGCGTCCGCCTATGTTCCCACCAACTGTCCAACACTCCACCTAAGTGCTACAGTTTGTCCCCTCTGCCACAATGTAGGGCCATTAAGTCTTCTCTGTCTCTCTGTCTTTCTCTCTGTCTCTGTCTGTCTGTCTGTCTGTCTGTCTCTCTCTCTCTCTCCCTCCATCATAATTTTTCCTACTAGGTCATTACTATCAACAGCACACAATACTATGTAAATGAAAAAAAAAAAAAAAAAAACTCTGTGAGTCATACTGTGATTTCAGTGGTTGGGAAGCCAAGGCAAGAGGGTTGCCAATTTCAGGCACACCTGGGCAACAGTGAGTTCTAAGCCAGCCTACAATAAAGAGTCAAAACTTGTATACTGTGCCAGAAAGCCAAAATCACCAAGAAAAAGGAGGTGAAGGAAAAAGGAAAGAAAATGAGGAGGAAGACAAAGAGGAGGAGAAGGATCTGTATTTTTAATCATGGTGCAGTTTTGTAATTCTAGCACTAAGGAGTCTGAGGCAGTGCGGGGGTGAGGGTGGCGGGGAGAAGGGGTGAGGAGGCAGAGACGTGAGGGGGTGGTGGGTTGTTGCATCTTTGAGACCAGTGTGGGCTATATAGAAGGCTGGGCCTCAAAATAAACAAAAACCTTTTGTAACCACATCTCTAACTACCATGTCATTTCTTTGCTGTCTCTTACAACAAAAGTCAGTGAACATGTCATCTATCTTTTTTGTCCTCCTGCCATTCCCCCATCCCATCTCCTCGTTTTTTTGTTTGTTTGTTTGTTTGTTTTGGTCTACTCCAACCATCTTTCTGCTTTCATCAGTCTATGAAAACCACTTTGGATAAATGTACCCATCACTTCCATGTTACAAATCCAAACACTATTCATTCTGTAATCCAAAGCAGAACTGGCCACTCCTTTCAGTTCTAGTGTCCATTGGCTGGGCGTTTGTCCTTCCCTCTCAGCAGCTGCTCTGTCTTAGCTTTCTTTGCTGGTTCCTCTTGTTCTTCCTGACCTCTGGCCTGGAACTCGGTCTTCAGGCAGCTTCTCTGTCACTACCTTCCCAAATGGTCATATTTTACCCTGTAGCCCCAGACACATCTACAGAGTTATGCCACACAACTTCCCATCCGTAGCATAGACCTTTCCACTAAGCCCAGGCTAGCAGAGCATCGAGATCTACCTTGGGAGTCCCATCAGATATCTGTCTGTCTTGGGTACCTTCCCTTTTGCTGCGCTAAGATACAGCCACAAAAGCAGTGTAAGGGATAAAGGATTCATTTTGGGCTCACAACAATTCAAGGGAAACCAAACACAGTATTTATCTCAATGCCTGCCAAGGAAGGAAAGCACCATGAAAGCCGAAGCCTGAGGAAGTTGGTCAAACCATTGTACTCACAGTCAAGAGAAAGAGAAAAATGAATGCTAGTGTTCGTGATCTTTCTGGGGTTTTTTTGTTTTGTTTTGTTTTGTTTTTTGTTTTTTTGTTTTGTTTTGTTTTGTTTTGTTCAATGCAGTTCAAGACCCAAGCCCAGAGAATACTGCTACCCTCCTTTAGGGTACAGGGTCTTCCCTCCTCAATTTGCCTAATCAAGAGACGCCCTCACAGACATGCCGAGAGGCTTGTCACCTAGTGATTCCATATCCTTTCAAGTTACTGATGATTATTTACCATCGCAGCATCTAATACAGCATGGACATGACTAGATTCCTAAGCAATTTCCTCATTGATCAATTTTCGTTTTGCTCTTCCTCATGTCTGAAAGCTCCATTCTCCCGTCTAGTTAGACTGGAAAGCTAAGTGGCATTGGAACTACGCTTCCATTCCCTCCTCCACTCCTACCCTGCATCCACCAGCCAGGAAACGCTGTCCAAACTAATTTTGAGTATACTTAGAAGGCAAATAATTCCTTCTAACTGCAGGCACCATCAGCACACATTTCAATTAGTGCAATACCCTGCTACACAGATTGCCAACTTCTAAACCCTTTTTTTTCTTTGTATTCTTCATTCATGGCTAGAACAAACATTGCAGACATTTGGAATGGTAAACTCTAAGTGAAAATCCGTCACTGAAGACGCTGCAGTCATTCCCCCCTCCCATCCTCCCTTTATTTTGGAATAAAGTCCAAAGTTCTTTCCATCAACCAGCTGAGGTGATAGCATTCAGCGTCTTTCCCTGACTGCCTCCCCTACCCTCTCCCAACCCTTTGCTTGTCCTGAGCAGTTTCTGTGGTTGGCAGCTCAGCATGGGCAGGTATGCCTTCAGTGGATCTGACTCGGGGAACAGGATGATGTTGGATCACTGGGAGCACGTCTCCATCTTGGAACCTCTGCCTCTATATGAGCTTTCCCCTCTCACCAAGTGAATCCTTCCCTGGATGACTTTCTGGAACTTTTCTATATCGACTCAGGCCTTTGCTCAAATATCACTCTATAAAACGATCCCTTCTTTACCTTTTCTTTTTGTTTGTTTGATTGATTGATTGATTGATTGTTTTTTCCAAGATGGGGGTTTCTCTTTGTGACAGCTCTGGCTGTCTTGGACTCACTTTATAGACCTATAGAGGATGGCCTCAAACTCACAGCAATCCACCTGCCTCTGCCTCCAAAGTGCTGAGATTAAAGGTGTGTGCCACCATGCCCTGCTCTTTACCTTTTCTTAAGTGGCATTCTTTCCTTCATAACTCTCAGCAAGTTTATTTTTCTACAAGGCACCCAACATCTCACATAGACTTAATGCACTGTCCACCTCCCAGGGCTAGAAGCCCTGTGACTCTGGTATCATCCTGGGTTTTGTTCATCACTGTATCACACGTGCCTGGTACAGTGCCTAGCCCACTGTGGGTGTTCAATGTTAGTTGAGTAATGCACAGATGAATCTTCTATGGCGTACCATCTTGTGATACTTTTCCCCTAAAACTTCCCTTAATTTTATCTGAGCTATGTTTTATCTGGATCATAAACCCCAGAGGACCTTATGGAATGTGGCTTTGTTCTAACCACATTGCCCAATAATAACCCTGAGTTCCCAAGTCCCTCTAAGAGTGGCCAGGCTCTAAATCAGTTTATAATGGTATCATTTCAAAGAAAAAATACCAGTTTAGGGGACAATGAGAATGGGAATTAGTCATTTCTGCAATGTGATGGGCCCAAGGGTTCACACACACAAAGGTATGCATAAACACATTCTAACACACTTGCACATGATCCCACGCTCGTACATAAACAATGTGTCCTTGAGATAAATACTGTTTGGTTTCCAAGTTTACAAAAACAAAAAACAAAACAAAACAAAAAAAATCTATGTTATATCTATCCTCTGGAACAAGTCTTTGGCTTTTAAAATGATTTAGATAACAAAAACATAACAATTCAATTCCATTGGGATATTCTTAGAGAAATCCGTTGACCAGATAGACTTTTAAAACTAGGTCATTCACAATTGAGAAATAACTAAACACAGTCAGATGGGACCAAAGATTCTTGTACTCAACACAAACAAATTTGTATTTTTAAGATAGCATTTCATAAAATTCTCATGTAGATTTCTATCTTTACTCTTGAAGTTCTGCAATTACGTCGTATCAATTTTAGAAATTTCACATTAACAACAAATTCGTTCTGTGTAGCTGAAAGTTCTGTAACTTGCCAGCACTAAGTGTTTTTAAAATATATTTTATTAATCTATTCATATTACATCTCAATTGTTATCCCACCCCTTGTATCCTCCCATTCCTCCCTCCCTCCCATTTTCCCCTATGACTGACTGAGGGGGACCTCCTCCCCCTGTATATGCTCATAGGGATCAAGCCTCTTCTTGGTAGCCTGCTATCCTTCCTCTGAGTGCCACCAGGCCTCCCCATCCAGGGGACATGGTCAAATATGGGGGACACTAAGGTTTTTAAATCTTTATACAGTTCACGCTTGTGAGTTCAGTTCTCCTGGGAAGTCTGCGTGTCACCACTACTCAGGCTCTCAAGGCTCCTCCACAGATGTTATCCCAGCTGTATCTGTAGAATCGTGTTTTATAGGAATGAGGTGTAGAAAAACAGATGAACTGTAAACATTCACATTCTGCTGGCTTTTGCCTTTTTGTTGTTTTATTTGTTTTACTTACTAAGTTGTTCAAATATCCTTAGGGCCATTGGAAACGCCTTATTTTTCCCTATAACTAGTCCACAAATACTTATCGGAGACCTGCTGTCCTGTGCACCTGTTCTGGGAGTCTAGGGGATATCAGTGAACATGATTGAGAAAGCAGCTCTACCTCATGGGGCTTATTGCTAAGAAACTTTAAATTTTTTGAAGCTTGGTTTACTACAAACCCAGCTGCTCCAAGCAGCATGGAAACAGGGTCTTGCTGTCTTCACTGGTTATCAGTTTAAGCGGCTGCAGTGAGGGTGTCAGCCAAGCCTCTGTGTGCCAGGATCAGAAAAGAGGCAGAGGGGCTGGTGTGGCATACAGAGCAAGCCCAAGTGTTTGGACGGCTAGGACCACACTTTGGATGGGCAGGCTGAGGCAAATACTGGTGGGGACCTTTGTGCTTCTGAGATGCCAGCTATATAGTGATGGGACACCTGGGACATCCTGAGAAGGAATGGAAGGCAATGTGAAGAGCCAGCACTCAGAAGATGCTCACCAGGCTCAACACTAAGTGTGTGACTGTGCTCTTTTTCCTTTCTTTTTCCATATAACTGTTCTGTGTGCCTCATTCCATTACCTTGGCCCATGTGACGATAAGCAAATGAGCCCTGGAGACTTTAATGTAGTTTATCTGGTTATATAGGTAGACTCAGTTCAAAGACTGTTATTTAACTCATGGCTTTGTATCTGTGAATAAATACAGAGATTATTTCAAGAAATAAGGAAAAAATCATAGAGTGACCAAGATTGCCTCTTTAACTCAATGCTCATGAGAAAAGCCCGGGTAGGTGATATGTTCATAAAGAAGAGGCTGCCCCCTGGGGATCGGAGGAAGAGGTGTTGTGGTTGAAGAATCCCAGACCTTGACAAGTGTCAAGCAGGATACCTGTTGTGTCTAGGATGAGCATGGGGGTGGGCTGGGCATGAGCTGAGGCAGGCTGGTGAGAGACAGATCCCACAAGGCCACCTAGACTTTGCAAAGGAGTTTGGATTTTCTCCTGCTTATAATTGGAGGTTACCAGGAGAGTAGAGTAAGGGAGTGCTGTGTTCTGACTCAGGCAGCAGGAAAAAATCACCATGTGGATGATGGGTTGTTGGAAGAGTCAATATCTGAGCAGGAAAGTCAGTTGAGGTTGAGTCCTAATCTATGTGAGAAGTGATGGTGGTGGTTTCAGTGAAGATCCTCAGCACCAGAAGTGAGAAAAGTGTCCATATTCAGTATGTTTTCTGAAGGCAAGTGAGGTGTTTACTAATATACCTGTGCGGGTGCTTGGAAGATACCAAAGTTAAGCCAAGGGATTTAGGTCTGAACATCTGGATGTGGTATGGTGAAGTATCAACTAGAGACAACTGTATTATTTAATTCTTGCTTCAGGACTTGTCAAGAAGGTATCATGATGGTTCTAATTTGAGGACTTGCTTTGCACCTCCCCGGTACCATTTAATTATGAATGTTCATAATGTTGCATTATCCAAATTCATTTATTTACTTATTTGTATGTTTACTAATTTAATAGATGTGTGTGTGTGTGTGTATGTGTGTGTGTGTGTGTGTGTGTGTGTGTGTGTGTGTGTGTGTTGGCATAGCATACCACTGGAGATCAGAAGACAATCTCAGATGTCAGTCTTTACCTTCCACCTTGTCTGTGTGATGCACACACACATCTCTCTCTTGTTCTTTGCTGCTGCATAGGCTAGGCTAGCTCACTTATGATCTTCTGGGAATTCTCTATTCTCTGCCTCCCATCATTTCTAGGAGCCACTGGGGCACATACACACACACACACACACACACACACACAGACGCACACACACACACACACACAGACACACACACACCCCTCAGGTCCTCTCATTTGCACAGAAAAATCTTTTACTCTCCAGCTCCATGTCCTATGACTTTTACTCCTTTATAATATTCTGTAGTGTATCCCACAACATTCACTTATGCTTTGTTCTCTCAGAGGGTGTGTTTAAGTGGAGCAGGAACTTAAGAATCCGTTACATTGCATTGTGAAGCAGAATTAAAATTACAGGTGGATTTGTCATGCAAGTAGACTGGGCATTAAGAGGGTGTCTAGGACAATCCAAGTGGGGCCAGAGTGATTAGCAGAGTCTTGAAATGAAGAAGATGGAAGTAGGAAAATGTGTGTGAGTGTGATCAACTGAGAAAAGCTGAGTCCGGCACTCTTTACTTTAAAGATGGAGTTGGGCCAAGAGCCAAGGATCGTGGGTAGTTCTGGAAGATTCCCCCTATAGCCTCCAGATACGGCTCTCCCGGGGTGCTGGTATTGGCCCAGTGAAACTCCCGTTTGAACTTCTTACTTCCGGAACTGTAAGTGAGTAAGCCTGTGTTGCTTGAATCCACCAAGTTTGCAGTAATTTGGTAGAGCTAGGACCCAGCACAGCAGACTGTTTTGACGCTTCTTTTCCTCTAGTTGACAGGAACACAGGACTATCTTTGGGGTCTATGGCCAGGACTGAATAGCTGATTGTTTAAATTTGGAAAAGCCAGCCCATTCTAGCCAATACATCCTTGATGAGTCCCACCCCCGTGGTAAGGCACTGTGCAATGGGTGGCACTCAGAAGCAATGTCCAGACCCTGCTTCTAAGTAGCTTTTAATTTGGGATGGAAAAGAGACTTATGGGAAAAAAATACTAGCAATTCAAGACATTTAAAGATTAAAAAATATGACTTTTATAAATGATCCACCAATGTGGGATTATCCCATTTTATTCAAGGGACTAGAAAATTATCTCTGCAATTTCAAATAGGCTTCCCTGGGCCCTACCAAGAATCAGTGTTGTTACAGCAACCAAGCAGGACTGGTATTTCTAACCATGGCCTTAATCGTTATGAAAAAGGACTCTGCTCAACGTGGCCTATACAAGAGGCTTTGGAGATGTATTTGATTGGCATCTGAAAGAACTGGGTTGTGTTTGTATTTTAGTGGTTAATGAAAATAACCATGGAAACAGCTCACTCCCCCACGGGCTCTGAGATCTCCGACTTGATGGGCTCTCGGGAGGGAAAGGCAGAGAAGGTTTCCTGGAGATGATCAGGAGTTTCTGCTACCCTAGCCAACCTTGGCCACATCCAGCCCATAACCCCTGTCCCAATGTGTAGGCTGAAGGCACTGCTTCCCTTAAATTATTTTCACCATTTCCTTCTTTATTTAAGACAAGGGAAAACAGGAGTCACATACTCGCTTCCCCCACCCACCTCTGTTTTTCTGAGAAGACCTTGGGGCTGAAAGCATGACTGAGTAGCAGCCTAGGATGAGCTTTGATGAGCTTTGAGAAATATCCCCTCCTTCTTTTCGCTCTGTGTTTTCACTCAAAAGCAGAAGGACTCCGGTGGAATCTATGTAGGTGGCTGGTTCTTGCTCATATCCACCCTCAGGAACATTTGTTGCTCATGATCTGAAGAATGGGGCTTCATAACTTAAGTGTATGAATATTCCACCATTTACAAGGTATTTCTCCTTTCAAACTGCTAAAGTGAATTATTGTTATACATTATGTAACTAAAGGACAAAGGTATATTATTAGCTAAAGGAATGTGAAGGGATTCAGGCATGCCCTGTGGTAAAGGGGAGCTCACACTAAGCAGGCCTCAGGTTTCCTGTCTGTAAAATGGAGATAAAGACCTTGTGTTATTTTCCTCCTCCAGCTAGTTTCCAGGGTGCGGGGAAATAAAGAAGAATTTCTATTTTAAAAAATATTTATTTTGTGTGCATGAGGTAGTGGGGCACATCTGTGTCATAACATGTCTGTGGAGGTCAGAGGACAGTTTGAGGAAGCCGTTTCTCTTCTTCCACCATTTAAATTCCAGGGGTTTAATTCAGATCACCAGGCTTGGTGGCAAGCTCCTTTATGCCCTGAGCCATCCCACTGGCCCTAAAGTAGTATTTCTAGGATTGCTTCATCGTAAGAATTTATCAGTTGCCCATTTTTTAAAAATATAAAACACCCAGATTCTAATACTTTCCAAGGCACTGCTAATTCTTACCATCAGATAAATCAAAACATCATGAAATAAAGAGGACACGGCGTCTGAGCTGAAGAAGCTTATAGAATGTAAGACTCTACTAATGCATAAATGGTACACAAATACTTTTAAAATATTCTACCTGTGAGTCCTTCTCTTTCTTGCTTGGGGTAGAGACTGTTATGGCTCTTGTTTAGCACCATGGGTTTGGTCTCCATCCTAATGCAGGCAACCTGGGTGACGTGGACTTTTGTGGCCTGGTTTTGCTCTCCGCCGTAATGCAGCAAGCTGGTGACGTTGACTTTTGAGGCCATGATTTCATACCTACATGGTGACTAGATGGCCCCCTCCTGTGAGGTTTTATTTCCCCTGATAATTCTCTGCTCAGCTCCCAGTCTCTGCATAGTGGAGACCTCGTAGTATTTGACCATTTCAGAGTTGATCCCAATATCCTGATTAAGGGGAAGTCATAATCCACATCCACATAATATGAACAATTATTTATGAGACTCCATATCAGTATTTTAAAATCTCAAAAAACAAAGGAGCTAAAAATGCTCATCAGTTTGGTTGGGAAGATAGAGATACTCAAATAAATGAATGTAAGCTCACAAGAAGTCATTTGATAATTTAAAATGGGAGCTATGAGTGACATATGCTATGGACACAGATAAGATGGTGACACTGTGGGCAGAGCTGCCACAAACATTGCAGGAAGCCTTTATTCTAATCATTGTCTGTGACAAAAGTTTTATGGTTTTAAATTTTTTAAAAGTAAGCATGTATAAATTTCAAATCTAAGGCTATTTGTATACCATGTGCAATATTAAATATATTTTATATGTTATATATAAAAATGTAGTAGGTAGTAACATGTTTTATATTCAATATAAATATAATTATATACAATGTATTTTATCTATCTCATTCTGTATATCGCACATAGTCTATTTTTAAAATCTAAAGGTCAGTAATAAAAGAAAATTCTGTTCTTCAACTAAAGTCCTAGTCATTTCTACTTAGTAGCCAAGCTGGTGATACCACCATGTCATTTTCAAGAAACGCCCTCAGAGGCTGGAGAGATTGATCAGTGGTTAGATCGCTGGCTGCTTTTCTAGAGGACCTAGGTATGATTTCCAACACCCATATGGTGGCTCCCAACCATCTGTAACTTCAGTATCGGGAGAACCATTTCCTATTCTAACCAGAGCAGGGCATGTGATGCATTCTGTAATGTTGGAGCATCGTCTTCAGCCTTCTGGCCCAGTATATCTGACAGACATATCTGTGAGGAAGGAATTATTGAGGAGTTTCTTACCTTGGCAGAGTTTAGCCATCAACTCTGCCTGCATCTAAGCTTGCCCATTTTTAGGCAGAATTCTGTCAGTGGCTGAAATGAGGACATTTTGCCCAGTGGTTTGTTTGCCACATTTGAATCCATCTCCATAAGGAGGTTTCTTTGCCGCTCATCATCTTCTTTGAGGTAGGCTGGGTATTGTTAGTAGTTAACTTGTGTTGTTATCAGTGAATCTTTAAAATAATTTTTTTAAAAAGCTACTAAGATGCACTCCCTGTATACTCAGGTAACTAATTTTATTCTTTCTCAAGTCTTCGATGAGGTTGAATACCAGATAGTTTAGTTTTACAAGTAAGCTTAGTTGTTTAGAGATTAAGATGTTTTTAGGTCTAGACAGATGTTTTAAGTTGATAGAGATGATATATATATATATATATATATATATATATATATATATTTACATTCAGAATTTTAGACTCACCAAAATAGGAAAGATTTTTTTCTTCAAGGCTGCCAATTACAGATAGCCAAAACACTATGAATGTAACATTTATATAATTCCTGATTGTTTCATGGCTCTTCGTACTGTAGGTAGTTTAGTGTGTGTGTGTGTGTGTGTGTGTGTGTGTGTGTGTGTGTGTGTCTGTAATGACATAAATATACATGTTAAAAAAAGAATTAATTAAAAAATTTACAGCCAGGCATGGTGGCACACGCCTTTAATGCCCGCACTTGGGAGGCAGAGGCAGGCGGATTGCTGTGAGTTCAAGGCCAGCCTGGTCTACAAAGTGAGTCCAGGACAGCCAAGGCTACACAGAAAAACCCTGTCTCGAAAAACAAAACAAAGCAAAAAATTTACAAACAGCACCCTTAGATGCTCAGCTATTACTTTGCAGTACTTGCCTGTATTTAGCACTTTTCTCTATTTGATTAGATTGAAATGAGTGTTGCAGAAGTTTTGAGTATTGCACTAAATTTTTTTTAAAATGTGGATATCCTTCAAAGGCTTGTTTCTGGAAGTTTCTTAAGGACCATAATTTAGTTCCCAGACAGGAGCAATCTTGTCCCTGAGGACTGGACAATTCAGTAGAAAGAGATAATTCTGCTGGCACCTAGAAGGTGGTCCTCTCCTGCCCTGCAGCGCAAGGACAGACCTCACACACAAAGGTTACCTAGGTCTCCATGTTAATAATGCATGAACTGGGGGCTGGAGAGATGGCTCAGAGGTTAAGAGCACTGACTGCTCTTCCAGAGGTCCTGAGTTCAATTCCCAGCAACCACATGATTGCTCACAACCATCTACAATGTGATCTGATGCCCTCTTCTGGCCTGCAGGTGTATATGCAGGCAGAACACTGTATAAATAATAATTAATAGATAATGCATTACTGTGTAGTCCCCGACTAGAAAGTCTGAACAGCAAGGACACCTTGCATGAAGGAGGTGTTCTGAGGAGGCTAGCACAGTCTCGGAGGCCCGGTCCATATCCTGACGTAGAGCCAACTGTGTCTCCTCTCACATCCGCAGCACAGCAGCAGGAGGAAGCCCTTGCCGCGGGGTGCTTCCGGGCTGACTCTCATCCCCAGTTCTTGCAAGTGACTCGTTTGCACGTGTCTTAGTTAGAGCAAAACGAACACATACAGAAACCTCAATTATTTTCTTCCAGAAAAATGTCTTGAGAAATTCTGGCCATACAACTTTTCTTCAAAAAGTGAAACCTTTGCTGCATGAAGGCTCACAAGATCGAGCGGTGAAATGCGGGGTGGTGGGTGGGAGCTGCATAAAGCCACGCTGCAGAATGGCTGTAATGTGAGGGTGCGTAGGCGGCTTTCCTGGTCTTGGAAAAAAACAAAACAAAACCAATGTTTCCTTCTGAAGAGCCACATCTCTGAACGCATTATAAGCTTCACTTTTCAAAACGGGCTCTATTCTGGGCTTCCTATACAAGGCTTAGCACATCATAGAAGGAAGTCAATATACAGTAAGCACACAGTGAGAGGAAAAGAGCCGGGCGGTGGTGGCGCACGCCTTTAATCCCAGCACTCGGGAGGCAGAGGCAGGCGGATCGCTGTGAGTTCGAGGCCAGCCTGGCCTACAAAGCAAGTCCAGGACAGTCAAGGCTACGCAGAGAAACCCTGTCTTGAAAAACCAAAAAGAAAAGAGAGAGAGAGAGAGAGAGAGAGAGAGAGAGAGAGAGAGAGAGAGAGAGAGAGAGAGAGAGAAAGGCTCACACCTCAAACATGGGGCTGCGTAACAGTCACTCACATTTACTTATAAAGTTTATTTTGTACTTAATATGGACCAACATGTTGAGTGGGTTTTCTCACAGATTCTCCGCTTAGTAGGTTATGCTGTGTCCTGTAACACACCAGAAAGTAAAGTACAGAAATGGTTCGCTGACTGTCACACAGCTGCTGGGAGGACAGAAAGTAGGAATTTGTCACCAGGATTCATCACCTAAGACATGCCCCTGTATCTACACTGCTGCCTTTGCTGCTGGTATCACACAGCTCCCATCCGCTGTCATTTTCTAAATTTTTTCTTTTTTCTTACATGTGTGAGTGTTTCGCCTTCGTGTATGTGTGTGTACCACATGTGTCTTTGGTGCCTATGGAGGTAAGAAGCATATCAAATTCTTCATAGCTCTTTGCAAACTTCTTTGTGGATGCTGCCAACAAAATTCTGTTACTCTGCAGGAACAGCAAGTGCCCTTAACTGCTGAGCTATGGCTCCAGCCTCTCCAGCCTCTTCTTCTATTTTTTTTTAATTTTATTTATTTATTATTATGTATACAGTGCTCTGCCTGTATGCACACCTTTGGGTCAGAGGAGGGCATCAGATCACATTGTAGATGGTTGTGAGCCACCATGTGGTTGCTGGGAATTGAACTCAGGACCTCTGGAAGAGCAGGCAGTGCTCTTAACCTCTGAGCCATCTCTCCAGCCCCTCCATCCTCTTCTTATCTGATTGCCGCAATACCATTTTATAACCATGGATGTGTTAATGTACATATGGTGATTGCACGTATGTGATAAGATACAATGTAGCATGTCAACACATACATATAGTTTATGACAATCATATCAAGGTGATGGGAATAGGTACCACCTTGAACACTAGCCATCTTTATGCTAGAAACAGACAAAAATCCTGTTGATTTGAGTTGAGCTCAAAGTGCCAGGTGAAGAGCCCTTGTTCCCTGTACAAATATCATATGATGCACATCAGCAATCATTTCATTGCCTCAGCTACCATGTACCCTCACTGTGTGGAGCTGGATCATCTATTCTGTCCCTTCTGCAAACTGGTGAATTGTTAGACTTTGTTGATGGAGAATATTAGAGAGTATCACCACAGGGATTTTTCTCTTCCTATTTCTGCAGTACTCCTTTCTCTAGGAGCTTCCAATGCATGATCTGCCGATGGCTGGCCAGAGAAACGAGTGTGCACTTTAGCAGCTAGCTCCTTTTGGGCCTAAGGTCCAGCAGCATTGCTAGACATCCTCTCGAAAATCTTAGCAGCGTGCTCTGAGGCACACCGTCTCCCCTTTGTTGAGCCCTTCCTGGCACCTCAAAGGGCAGAGCTCCAACTAGCTCTTCCAGTATGCTGCCTATGAGCTTCATGGCGGTGTACTGAGCCATGCCTGCGCTCCGAGAGGACCGTGCATCTAAGACAGAAGGGCAAAAGCTGCTTTCTCAACTTCAAAGCTTATATTCTTGAGGCTTCTTTCCCCTCATTGCTAGTTCCTCGTGACTACAGCATTCTGCCAAGAGTGATTACTCTTTATAGTAAGTAAAATTTCTATGTTTGGGTTCTGTGCGGTTGGTTGGTTCCTGAATCGGCTACTTTTCTTTGACAACATGGGCACTAAAGGACATTGATCCAAACCGTAACAAGAAGAAACATCTGTGAAACACACAAAGATTGTTCTTTTGTTTGGTTGTTGGTTGATTGATTGATTAATGTTGTTTTTGTTCTGTTTTGTCAACTTGACACACGTTGGAGTCATATGGGAAGAGAGACCCTTAGCTGAGAAAATGGATCCATCAGACTGACAATGACATTTCCTTGATTAATGATTGATGTGGAAGAGCCCAGCCCAGTGCGGGCAGGGCCACCATGGGGCATATGGTTCTGGGTCTTATAAAAACGCAAGCCAAGAAAGCCGTGGGGAGCAAGCCAATAGCCAGACTTTTTTTATGGTCGCTGCTTCCACTCCTGTTTGATTTCCTGGCCCGAATTCCCTCAGTGACGGGCTGTGATTGGGATGTGTATGCCAAACAAACTCTTCCCTCACCAACTTGTTTTTGGTCACTGTGCTTGTCACAGCAATAGCATCAAACTCCCTGTCCTGTCAGATTGATTGTTCTATTTTGAACCTCAGCATCTCCTCTTCTAGGAGCAGAGGATCATGAGCTACCGTGGCAATGATGTCACAGAACATACACATGACATTTTCACGTGTGTGAAGTATTTGAACCATGAGAACTGCTTCTGAGAGGCTTTGTGACTGCTTCTCCAAGAACTAAAAGCTTGTCACTTGGAGGGTTAAATGACTCCCAAGGCAAGTGATGGACTTGGATGCTACAATCCAAGTCTGAGGTGGATATTTTTTCTCCACCCCACCCGACCCCCATTTCCCTGTTTCCCGAACAAAAGCATTTCCCTGTGCTCAGGAATGTCATCGGTCAGCAAATAGGAGTGAGGAGGATTCTTTAGGAAGGGGGTGTAGGGCGTCTTGGCACCGTCTAGCATTGTTGAGCAGAAGTCATTTTAAGTGCTGGAACAGCTCCAACTCAGCCACAGAGCAGGAAGCAAGAACTGAGCGTAGGCACGGGGTGGGGGTGGAGGTCGGGGTAAGAGCGGCAGTGAGGGGTTGCACAGGCCCCCTGAGTCCAGAGAAGTCAGTCCTTTCCTGCAGGGGGCGAAGGCTGTATGGAACCCTGTCTGTGCACGGATGTGTACAGTCGCTTTTCTCCCATTGTGCGAATGCTGGGCCATCATCCGAGGGCAGCTAAGCATTCGTCCTCAGACAGCAAGGGGAGAGGCTCCCACAGAGCAGGATGCAAAGCCACTGTGGCCCAGCTCCTCCCTCTGCACAGCCTTAGCTCCCTGCATTCTTAGACTCTCTCAGAATGTGCTGACTCTAGAGAAAACGGTTACCTGAAAATTGTTACTTTCAAAAGTAAAGTTCGTCGTCAGCCTGTCACAAGTACTTCAGACAGCAGAACCAGAATGAGAGGGCGGGCGCTGCACTTTGTCCTCTCTGGTAAAGGACAAATGCTTTAGCTGTTCTGTGAGTCACCTTCACGTCACAGAAAACATGGTTCCTCTTCTCTTTTCCCCAGTGATGCAGCTGTTATTTCCTCCACCCAAGACTTAGTGAAGCAACTAAATTCCTTCTCTGAACCTGAGATCCTTAGATAATGCAGAAAGGGGAATAAACAAGCCCCTATTTTAATCTCCTAGCAAATTGTGGTGTTAAATAAGAGCCAAACTCAAAAGTTGGTTACTGGGTTAAACATGTGCAAATAAGAACATTTTGTTGTTGTTGTTGTTTTGGGTTTTTTTTTTCTCCCAGAAAGGGTTTCTCTGTGTCCCTCTGGCTTTCCTGGACTCGCTTTGTAGACCAGGCTGGCTTCCATCTCACAGCGATCTGCCTGTCTCTGCTGGGATTAAAGGCATGCTCCACCATGCCCGGCAAGAACATTTCTATATGTCCCCACAACACTCCTTCCTGTCACTCACTTATAACACTATTGGTGTGCCAGGCTTGGAGGTGCATGCCTACAATCCCCGCACTGGGGGAAGCAGAAGCAGGCATACCTCACTGAGTTCAAGTCCAGCCTGGTCTACAAAGTGAGTCCAGGACAACCAATGCTATACACAGAGAAACCTTGTTGGGGGTGCAGAGAAAGGGGAGGAAAACAAAGATAATCATGACGATGGCTGGCAGTTATTAGGCTCTTAGCAGAGCCAAATTGTCCCATGTTTTATGTGCAGTTACATTTAAATCCCAAATAAAACACAAAATACATGTGGATAAAACATGCTACATCTGCTCAGACTTAACAGGTATGACCTTCCGCCTAAAGAACTTCATTCTCTAATGTGTCACAAGGTCTCTTCACAGCTTTCTGTTGTCACCTCCAACTTCTCAAATCCAGAGTCTCCAGAAGTATTTGTGGGTTTTCTTCTTTTATTTATTTATTTTTTTACCCTGTCAATCCTTTTATTTTGACATTGATTTTATTCATTGGTTCAAAACTGCAGAAAGAGTACAAAGAAGTGTGCTGTGATTTGCTGGGGAGTTTAGCTCAGCTGGTACCATAAGAGTGAGGACCTGCGCTCACGTCTTAGCAGCCGCGTGAAATTGATGGCCATGGTGCTGTGTGCTAGGAGCCCCAGTACTGGGCATGCAGTGAAGAAGAAGGGCTCCCTGGGGCTCACTGCTCAGCTAGCCCCGCATAACTGAGCTCAAGGCCAGTGAAAGACTCTGCCTCGAAAGCTAGGGGTAGTGCTCGTGAGGATAATGCCTGAAGGTGTCCTCATGCGTGCGCGCAGGAGCGCGCGCACACACACACACACGCACGCACGCACGCACGCACGCACATTGTAAACTGGAAGATTCCTCAGGTGTTAGCACTCAGCACAGCCATAGCGACCTGTGTTATTTCCCCTCTCCACCAATTTGTGGTATGCCTCTGAGAATAACAGGGCGTGGCAAAGCTGTGCTGTCCATTGGGTCAATCTCCTGTCCAGCTCTTATTGGATAAGGATATTTTCATTCTCTGGGGTCTGAAAACTAAAGAGATATGGTTTTATTTTATTTTTTTTTAAGATTTTTATTTGTTATATATACAGTGTTCTGCCTGCATGGCAGACGAGGGCAGCAGATCTCATTTTAGATGGTTGTGAGCCACCATGTGGTTGCTGGGAATTGAACTCAGGACCTCTGGAAGAGCAGTCAGTGCTCTTAACCTGTGAGCCATCTCTCCAGCCCCGGAGATATGGTTTTAAAGTTTGCTTTGGTTGGGTTTTTTCCCCCTCAATTAATTTGAAGCAGGTTATGAGAACCTTACGTTTGTCAAAGAGGACAGGGACAAGAGACACTGATGCAGCACTGTTGACCACCCAGCCCACTCTGTTAACTTGCATCTGTATATTTTGACCCCCACATTATCAAAAACTCTCAGAAATACTGTCTGGGTTTTGTCTTCCAAATGTTTACACACGCACACAAGCGTACCTCAAGAAAGGTAGGTAAATTTTCTAAGAAGGAACCTGATCCAAAAGTAAGATAATGACATGAGGAAACCAGATATCACCCCCCAAATGCCATGTGACAGGCCTAGAACCTCTATGCCTTGATCTGGCCAGAGTTCATTCTGAGGAACAGTTGGCTAGAACGGTAAATGACATTAAAGAGGCTCTGCGTGCTGTTTCTGAGACAGAAGTGGAAGCGGAAGTGTTGGGGACAGGCTACATGGCCAATGTTCAGCCATCTTGTCAGAACCTAGGTTCCTATTACTCCAGAAGTCTGCCATTCACCAGAAACCAACTGACCTTGTCGTAGGTCGGCAGTTAGACACCTGTTGTGGTTTATTGTGGGGGCTGGTCATTCCAGACCCCCGAGATACTCCTTTTCCTGTGGGACTACTGATAAGATCAGATTAAAGGCCAGCTGCCTGTGAGCAGCAGTTCCGGGAGCTTTTTCCTAACTAATCAGATCCTTCACGACTTTCCTGGAATTTCTCTCCTGCAATTAGCAGCTGTAAAGGTAGATACCTACCTGCTGGAGCATCCCAGAGTTAGGTATCCATAGCAACCCTTGCTTACGCAACTACCCATGCCTCTGTGCCTATATAAACTCTGTGAAAGTTCTCAATAAACGGGGTTTGATCAGAATGCAGACTTGCCCCCTTCTTCGTGTCTAGTGTTCTGTCTCCATACAAGAAAATTCTCCTCCTGAGCATCAATCGAACCCCAGCGGGCCGGGGCACGGAAGGGTAGTTTTTGTGTAAAAGGAGGATCTTAGCAGTTTCTTCCTTCTTTTATTTGTGTTTAAATAAAACCACAAAAACTGCAAAAAAAAAAAAGTAGAACTTTACATGAGCAAAAGTTCAGCTCCTATGTGAGTTACAGCTTCACTCCTCAACCCCTGTTGCTTTTCTCTTCCTGCTTCAGAAGCCGGAGTCCAGCAACTTTGGACTTCAATCACAAAAAAATAATTTTCCGCTATATAAAGACCCAGGTAAATCCTTTTTCATTAATGACCATTTCCAAGGGCCAGTTACCTAACAGAAGAAGCTCCCTTTTATAGAGCCTCTTTTTTATTTTCCCTTAATTTGATGTGTGTGTTCCTGTGTATACGGGTGCATGTATGCGTGCACACATGTATTCATGTGCATGTGAATGTCAGGGATCAACCTTGGGTGTCATTTTTCAAGTACCACCCACCTTAGTTTCTGAGACAGCCTCTTACTAATGTGAAGTTTACTAATTAGGCTAGACCAACTGTCCACTGAACCCCAAGCATTTGCCAGCCTCTGTCTCCCTCACACTGGGATTAAAAGTGTGCTCTACATCGGGGGTTTTCACGTGGGCTCTGGAAATCAAACATTTGTGCAGCAAGCACTTTGCTATCTGAGCTCTCTCCAGCCCATAGAGCTTCCTTTTTGAAATGCCTGGGAAGTACTGAGGATAAAATCAGAAGACCTGGATTTGCATTCTGGATCCTCCACTCATGAATTGCGTGACCTGAACACGACACAGAACCTTCTGGAAGGTCTTTTTATCTACAAAGTGGAGTGAATACATCACATTTTTGTTCAGGGTATATTATCAAACTAGGAAATGTGTATATGCTGTGAGGTGCCACATAAGTGTAAGGTTTGGTGTATTTCACCAGAGCGTCCATCTGTCTATCTTGGACCAAGTCACTATTTCTCTTAAGACCCAAGAGAAATTCAGAGGTACCATAATACACCATTACTCCTTAAGGGACACTGAATATCACTTAAGACTCTTCCTTAGAAGCAACCAGAAATAGAACTCTTGGTTTCTGTGAACACAGCTCATCACGAGTTAAGACATGACATTATATCTCTGTTTTTCTGAGACCTAAGGTCTGAGCTAGATGGCTGTTGGTGATCTTCCTGTCTGGGACTCATTTGAATATGAACCACACTTAAAGAGCCATCAGCTTGAGTGTTACAAGCAAGGACGTCTTTACCACACATAGGATATTGAGATAATGGGTTCTGGTGGGAAAACCAAGGTAAACACTGCCTGCTGTTTGTTTGCATATTTATTCATTTGCTTATTTGTTTGTTTATTTATTTATTCATTTACTTATTTATTTTAAAACCATGGAAGGAACTTGGCTAACAAAGCTTTATCAGTTCCTCTTTCACCTAAAAGATGTGTCTAGATGCTCTTGCCAAATATAATGAAACTCCTCACCAGAATTCTCAGAGGGAGAATAATCATATATTTTAGGAGCATCTGGCCCAGGGAGGTGAATTGTGAAATGCTTTTCAGAGAATTGTCCAATGGTATCTGGTTTGGATGAAAAGTTAGAGTTATGCTGTTGTTGTTGTTTGGGTTTAGGAAAGTAGGCCTTAGGAAACCGGCTCAGTTCTCCAGATTTTCTCTTGTTCATTTCTCCTGTGTGTGGATAAGAAGGCATAGCAGGCTGGGCATCTTTCATACTTCAGGAGAAAAGAGGTTTTCATCAGGGAATGCTTCTACACAGAATCCCTGTACCAATGGGGGCTTCACAAAAGGCGCATGTCTAATAACCTGAGGTGCGGGCCGGGCATAGTGGCACACGCCACAAAGCACTCAGGAGGCAGAGGCAGGCAGATCGCTGTGTGTTCGAGGCCAGCCTGGTCTACAAAGTGAGTCCAGGACCGCTAAGGCTACATAGAGAGACCCTGTCTCGAAAAACCAAAGAAAAATTAAATTAAATAACCTGAGGTGCTTATTCATAGTGTGTCTAGACTTGAGGCTTCTTCTTGTCTCTCCTCCTGCTTTTCTTTACTTCCCTTAGTACAAATAAAACAAAGATTTTTTTTTTTAGTACAGTGGAATTCTGTACAATTCATCAGATTACATGATAAATCAATTCTAAGAGTTTTTTTTAAAAAATGAAGCCAGGAATTGCCAGCTGCCATAGAGCAAAAAGATCCTGCCACCAAAACCTAGACCTATGTCCAGACTCTGGTTCCCTTGGGGCTGGGAAACTGCCACAGCCTGTCACTCAGCCTGCCTATGCCCAGCACTTGTCCTGATCTTCCCTGTACAGCCCTGGCCCTAGCCGTATGTATTTTTGGGTGATCAGCTCCTTGGGCTCCTTTCTCTGCTAACAAGTAAGAAAGCAGCCTGACTCAGTCTGATAGCACACGCCTTTAACCCAGCTCTCAGGAGGCAGAAGCAGGTGGATCTCTGTGAGTCTGAGGCCAACCTAATGTATATAATGAATACTGTGCCAGTCAGAGCTGCATAATAGGGCCCTGTCTCAGGAGGAAGAGGAAGAGAAAAGAAAGCAGCTAGGGCAGCTGAATTACAAGACGTGTGCTTGTAACCCCAGATCTTGGAACAAAGAAACCAGAGGATCGTAAGATCATATCCCCAGCTACATAGGGAGTTGGAGGCTAGCCTGGACTGTACAGCATAACCCTTATCTTGAAAATTAAAAATATAAGAAATCAAGAAAGCACTTCTCTAATGTGCTCTCAAAGGTCCTCTATAGCTGGGCACGGTGGTGCACACCTATAATTCCAGCACTCTGGGATGCAGAGGCAGGCAGATCTCTGAGAGTTAAGGCCAGCCTCAAAAAAGAAACAAAGAGTCCTGCTCAAACTATGGCACCAGCCAAGGACAATACGTTCAGTATACTTCAAACCCCTACCCAGATCTAGCCAATGGACAGGACATTATCCACAGTTGAGTGGAGAGTGGGGTCTGACTTTCACATGAATCTAGAGCCCCATATCTGACCACGTCCCCTGGATGGGGAGACCTGGTGGCACTCAGAGGAAGGATAGCAGGCTACCAAGAAGAGACTTGATACCCTGTGAGCAAATACAAGGGGAGGAGGTCCCCCTCAGTCACAATCATAGGGGAGAGGAGTAAGGGGAAAATGGGAGGGAGGGAGGAATGGGAGGGTACAAGGGATGGGATAACAATTGAGATGCAATATGAATAAATTAATAATACATATTTTTAAAAAACAAAGAAAAAAGGTCCTTTATAACTGTACCCAAACACACCTCTTTTTCCTCCTGCTCACTCACCCCGTCTTCTCTATTGTCCAAACATCCTCAGAATAGTATATACTTTCCCAAAGGCATCTGCTTTTTTCCTAAGATACATTCCTGAACTCCCTTCCCCAGGGAAACCCACCTCCTTCTCGGGCGTACAACTCCTTCCCTTACTCACACTGGCCTCCCCTTGAATATAAGTAAGTTTCTGTCATTTGCACTCAGTCACTGCCAAAATGGTTATCTCCAATACTGTTACAGACTGAAGGGTGATGCAGCCCCACGTAAGTGCTGAAGCCTAACATGATGGTGTTCGAAGACTTGGCCTTTAGAAGAAGGTCATGAGGATTACATGAGGTCATCAAGGTGGGACCCTCCACTGTCTGGTTTAGTTCCATAAGAAGAGGAGACACTCTCCACTAGCATGTACTAAAGAAAGACCCTGCGAGGATACAGAGAGCTAGCGGCCATCTGCCAGGGAAGGAGAGAGGTCTCACCTGGGCATCCTGGCATCCTGATCCCTCAATTGCAGCTTCTAGAAATGTGAGAAAATACATTTCTGTCATGTAGGCCATTCAACTCATAGCTCTTTATTATGATAACCAGAGATGGCTAAAATAGTATCTTCGCCTTCTCTTATTTTGCCTCCTATCTTCCCAGTAGGGTGACTCACTCCCCGTCCTGGAGAGTAGTGGGACTGAAAATACTGAAGCGTCTTCCACATGACTCAGTGACTCAGCTCGCAGAAATCAGCCTCGCTCACGTTCAACCCAGGGTTTCTGACCAGTAGAAGACTTTGTGGAAGAATGGCTTTTAAAAGTAATTCAAGTGACCGGGCGTGGTGGCGCACGCCTTTAATCCCAGCACTCGGGAGGCAGAGGCAGGCGGATTGCTGTGAGTTCCAGGCCAGCCTGGTCTACAAAGTGAGTCTAGGACAGCCAAGGCTACACAGAGAAGCCCTGTCTCAAAAAACAAAAAAACAAAACAAAACAAAAATAATAATTCAAGTGCTGGAGAGATGGCTCAGAGGTTAAGAGCACTGACTGCTCTTCCAAAGGCCATGAGTTCAATTCCCAGCAACCACATGGTGGCTCACAACCATCTATAACGATATCTGGTGCTCTCTTCTGATGTGCAGGCAGAATGCTGTATACATAATAAATAAAAATAAATCTGTTAAGAAAATAAAATAATTCAAGCTAGCCACTATGGTGTGTGTCTGTAATCTCAGCACTTGGGAGGTAGAAGCAGGATTGTTACAAGCTTGTGGCCAGCTGGGCCTGCATAGCAAGACCTTGTCCGGGGGCAGGGGGGGGAGCAGGGGGGAAAAGAAGATGATGATGATGGTGGTGATGATGGCCAACCTTTGTGGCACAGGCTTAGTTAACCCAGCAGTTTGGAGGGGGAGGCACTAGGATCATGAGCACGAGTACAGCCTGAGCTATGTAGAGAGACCTTGTCTCAAAACAAGAGCAAGCAAACAAACAAAAAGACCTGGGCATATAATTCAGTGGTAGACTACATGCCTGCCTCTCATGCCCAAGTTCAATGGCAACGCCACAGGGAAACCAATGAATGAACAAATTCAAGATCGCTTTTGTGCCTTGAAGATTGTACTCTGACTAGAATAATGTTTCCTAAGAATAGTAACTGAGAGGCTGAAGGGATAATTCAGCAGTCAAAAAGCATTTGCTGCTCTTGCAGAAAACTCACATCCCGTTCCTGGTATCTACATAGCGGCTAACAAATGGCTATCACCCCAGTTCCAGGGTATGCAATTCTATCCTCTGGCTTCCCTGGGGCGTCAGGCACATATGTAGATATACATGCAGGTAAAACAGCCCTACCCATAAAATAAAATAAGAACAACTTTCAAAAACTATTATTATTATTATTATTATTATTATTATTATTATTATTATTATTATTATGCTTGTGTCTTCAGTGTAGGAGTTGAGATTTTTCAGTTGATGCTCTCAGTGGCTGAATGTGATTCAGCCTTCCCTCCTGTTGACAATGTTTTAACTTAGTTTCTCATCTCTCTGAACTCCTTTGAGCCCACAGCCTGCTCTCTCCGCCTCCTGCACGTTTCTTCGCAGTATGATGAGCCCTTTGTCTGTTATCATGAAGGCAAATGTCAGCCCCCACCCCTTTCATCTGAGTCGCTGGGATGTCTCAGGAAGATAAACCAGAATTAGTGAGGTTTAACACATGTGTACTTCACAAACTAAGTTCTTACACCAGTCACTTCACTTTTTACAAAAGCTTTGTCATTTTCTTTGCTTGTTTTTTGTTTTTAGAGCATGCACATAACTCTGGAAAAGGAAAAAAAAAATTGTTTAAAAAAAAGTTGCTGAGTGCTGCCTTCAGACTCCTCCCCTTTATCTAAGACGAGATGTTGATGGTTTCTCTGAAATGTAACAACACATTCTAGTAACAGCAGATGGATGAGGGAAAGACTGGAGTCCTGGTCCATTCACTCTTGCTAAAACTGATGCCACACATGGGCTGATTTATAAAGGAAACACATCCCTTTGCCACAGGCTTCTGAAGTCCGAGCACATGGTGCTGCCACCCACACGGCAATTACGGAGGGTCTTCCTGCTGGGTCATGGCATGGTGAAGCCTTAATATGGCCAGACAGAGAAAGCACAACAGAGAGCTCTCCTTTATAACTGAATCACTCCAAAATAACACACCAGCCCACTAATCCACTAATCTGTGAATGGATGAGGGGGAGCGCTAATCCATTTAACTTGTCAGCTAAACCATAACCTAATCCGTTCATGACACACTCACCTTTTACAGGTGCCGCCTGATCGCAATGCTTCACAATGGGGGTCAGATTTCAACATCACAGCAGCGGATGGAGATGCATGTGTGAGATTGTCAGGCCAGTCACTTAACTTAGTGACACTGCTGTGATCTCAGTAGAGCGAAGGATCCCATTGCATCTTCTATCCTCGAGCAGCTGTTAGTTACCTGTAGAGAGCAAACAGGAATGCCTTCTGTGGTGAAGGAAGCTTCACAGCAAATGTATTCTGGAGAGCAGACCACTGCTCCCAGACCTCTGACTGCTTGGGCGTACCTTCCAAGGTCTCCCGCTCTATACAACGGCTGCCTTCTCAGGCACTTCTGCTCACTGCCCCTGCGATACCCATATTCATTGCGTGCTTCACGTAACACCCTGCCTACAGATCTCTTTTACATGTTTTCAGTGATTAAACACAGTTTCTATCCTACAGGGAAATCTAACTTCTTCTATGGCAACCAAGGGAAACCAGTGATGTTGTTTGCTTCTCTAGAGACATGGTCTTACTCCATAGGCCCGGCTGCCAATGAATCCTCGTACCTCAGACTCCTGAGTGCTTGATTTCCTTGTATGAGCCACCAGGGATAGATTGGGAGTGTCTTTCTTAAAGTTCTAAGGACACTAGTTTGAAAGTAAGCCCATTACATGAAGGCCAGTGTATAAACAAACAGCGCTGAAACCTCATCATAGTGATCTCGTAGTCGGCTCCTTTAGTGTTCCATTCCAAGGGGCCTCCTACCACTCACCCTGTTAGAGTCCAAGATGGCCCTCTTCATTGACTGACCACCCGAAGTCCTAATGGTCCATACCATACAACTAGAGATGGTGTTCAATGTTCCAGATGTTTCCCACATGACACAAAATCTGCCTCACTTTCCCCTTTGCCCTCCATCCTCTCTTTCTTCCCTGCTGACCTTCCATCTTCTGCCAGGCTGTATCTCCCCACTGTAGGCCATGGCTTCATCACATCACTGGGACAGAAGGAGAACCTCCGAGCTTTCTTACTGAGGTCCAGCAAGCTTCTGGCCTGCAGATTCACTCTACCACACACAGTAGCTCCAGCATGAACTCGGGGCCTCCATGACCCCACTGTCCCTGGTAACAAAGCCTTTTCCCTGGGGAATGACATACACTTAGCAAACTTCAGTGTGTGCATTTAAATCAAGCTCCTGTGTACATCCGTGAAGGCAACTAAAAGCAGCAAAGAACAGAAATCTGAAAAGGAAAATGAGCTGACAGCTAAGAAATACAAATCAGAGCCAAGAGGCCTTGGCAATCTGGCCTACCTCCTTGAAGATTAAATAGTCCCAGGACTCAGAAAAAGGAAAGGAAAGGAAAATGAACTCTGTTGTCGGCCATAATGTAGATTTTCTAGCCTACTTCTGAAAATATCTCAGTGGATCTAGGCCATAGAGGAATAAGATTTGGAGCAAACTCACTGAAGTCAAGAACCCCGAAGGACCTAATGGTACCAGAGCCCAAAAAGCTTGCTGGGTGGTTATAAGCCAGTAGCCACCTTGCCCGTCCCTGCTATAGACACCCTTGGCTCTGTGACACAACTTTCTGGTGGCCTCAATGATCCTGCCACTAAACATGCGGCCCAACCCACTTGATCTGAGCCCAGAAATGCCTCAAGAAAAACAAACCTCCGCCCCAGAAAGTAACCACATAGCTTTGCACTTGGGTTAACTCATCCTTGCTCTATGGAACTTCTAGCCAAGACCACTTTAATAGAGCCACAGACAGTGTCTCCAGGAAGCCTTTGCTCTTGAGGCCAGAGTCATATACCCCAGCCCTGCAATGCCTAGGGAGAGACTGGCTAGAAGAATTCCCTGCATGGCTACTCCAAGCCATATACAGGCACTGTAAGAAGTGTCTCTAGAGCCAGGCGTGGTGGCGCATGCCTGTAATCCCAGCACTTGGGAGGCAGAGGCAGGCGGATCGCTGTGAGTTCGAGGCCAGCCTGGTCTACAAAGTGACTCCAGGACAGCCAAGGCTAACACAGAGAGACCTTATCTCAAAAAACCAAAAAAAGAAAGAAAGAAAGAAAGAAAGAAAGAAAGAAAGAAAGAAAGAAAGAAAAAAGTGTCTCTAGGAATGGTTTGCTCAGTACTCCAAAATGTGCTTTTCCTGGGTCTTATCTACAAGTACCATGCAGGTGTGGGAGAGATTCCTGGAATTAAAAGACTAGTTTGAACCTGTTCTTCCAGATCTGTGGAGTTTTAAGGCAGCATTTGTCTTCCCTATTCCCAGCACTTGGACAGATCCAAGCCCGTTTTCACAGCGCCCCCCCATGCCCTTCTATGGCTAAGTGAAAAAGACAAATCTACTCTAGTCCATCCAGCTTTCAAAAATCACATTCATGTCCAAAGCCCTGGCCAGAAGCTCTTCAGGACTTCGAGGTAACACACACAGCAAGGAGGAGCCCTGCCTAAATGGTTGCTATTGTTCCTTCCCTCGGCCAGCCATATACACTACCGGTATTATATAAAGCAGGGCTTTCAGTACCAAATGTATCAAATGAGGGCACAACTGCTCCAAGGCATGGCTGAGGGGAAGGGTTTTATTGTAGATACGAGGAAGAACACAGCCAGAGGCAGCTGAAAGGCTCCAGAGCAGGGAGAGAAAATAGTAGACTAAACATGGCCAGTACACTGAACAGGACCGTGAGAGGACAGAGGGTGGGAGAGGAGGACCAAGAGAAAGGGGCAAGAAATAGGGGCAAGAGACAGCAGGGGGACCAAGAGGACCTGGCTAAAATGGCAGGGCTATAAAGGAACGCAAAGCCAGGGGAAGGGAAGCCATGAACTACAGAAATATAGGGGGGGAGGGGCAAGAAGAGCTGAGAGAGCTGCTGGTACTGAGTGAGCCCGAAAGCCAACAGGCACCACACTTAGCCATCTGTCCCAAGTTTCCTTTGGGCCTGACAAGCATCTGGGAAGTTCAAGTCTCCCTGCGCTCATTAGTTTTCTGTCAACTTGACACAAGCTAGCGTCATCTCAGAAGAGGAAATCCCAACCAGAAAAAAAAAAAAAAAAAAAAATACCTCCATAAGATTTCCAGTAGGATATTTCTTAATTATATAAGAAATTTGATTCCTTTGTTTTTCGAGACAGGGTCTCTCTGTGTAGCCTTGGCTGTCCTGGACTCACTTTGTAGACCGGGCTGGCCTCGACCTCACAGCCATCTGCCTGACTCTGCCTCCCAGAGTGCCAGGATTACAGGCTAAGAAATTAATTCTTAATTAAAATTAATGTGAGAGTGTCTACCCTGGGCCAGGTGGTCCTGGGTGGTATAAGAATGCAAGTTAAGCAAGCCAGTAAGCAGCTCCCTCCATGGCTTCTGCCTCAGTTCCCATCTCAAGTTCCTGCCCTGTTCCTTTATGACAAACCTTTTCTTCCCCAAGTTGCTTTTGGACACAGCGTTTACCACAGCAATAAAAAGCAAATTAGGACCCTCCCCTTCCTCCACCCATAATTTCCATGAAGAACTGATGCTGGTCTCCTTCTTAGGAAAAGCTTTGGAGACATCACCCTTGCAGAAAGGTTAAAATCAAGGTTTCTAAAACCAGCAATATGGTATGTTGCTAGGCAGCAGGAGCTGTGTGCAGGCTGGCCAGTTGTCTGCAGGGAGCTTGGCCGGGGTCATCTGTGGATCGGTTCTTGTTAGGAAGTCAGTGAATCAAAGGGAGGGCTTTAAGAGCAATGGCAGACCTCCTAACAGGAAATGTGTGACATGCCTGGGCCTGGTCTCCCCTGATTTCCCTCTTGCCAACCCTCTAAAATGAGAGCTTGGATATGGGGGAGCTCAGGGTGCTGAGCATTGTAATAGAAAAAGACCAAGCTAGCTACAGTGAGGGAACTTGACATCAGTGAACCCAGGCAGAGCCATAAGAACTTAAAATAGAAACCATCTCTCCAAGCTAAAGACACCTCCTCATCAGGACCGCCCGCCCTCTCAGCAGTAAGTGTGAATATTAAAAAGCATTAATTTAAGCGCCACATCTGGGGTAGGGGCAGCATAGAGGCTGGGGAGACTTCATGCAGACACACCTTCCTTTTCCCTGGAGGGAAGCTGAGATTCAGCGGTGAGCCCGCCTGCCAGGTGTCACTGCTGGCAGGTCTAGACCTGGTGCCCAGGTCTGTTTCCCTCCTCCCTGGGACTCAAAGCCCATAAACGCCTTGTTCATGGCTACATCAGGATCATTCGGATAAGGGCTAGCCCATGGCCTTTGAGAATTGCAACCAACTGAAGTTTTTCCCAGTAGCTCATGAACAGTGCCAAGAGCTCATACCATCATTTCTCCTTTGGTTGTTTAATTTGTAAACATGTTTGGCTTTATTCTGTCTCTTCCTACCCACCGGATATGTCTCCTCTGTCAGGAAGGCATTCAATCAATCCTCACCATATGAAAAGAATAAATCCAGGTTTCCACATCTCTACCCATCCCATTCACAGCCATTTGCTTGATGCTGCAACTCTTTGCAAAGGGGAACAGAGAGACCATTGCACTTTTTGTTTGTTTTTGTTTTGTTTTGTTTTTCTCAAGGCAGGGTTTCTCTGTGTAGCCCTGGCTACCCTAGACTTGCTTTGTAGACTAGGCTGGCCTCAAACTCACAGAGATCTGCCTGCCTCTGCCTCCTGAGTGCTTGGACTAAAAGTATGTGCTACCAAGGGGTCTCGCTCAAACTAAGGCACTAGCCAAGGAAAATACAGGCAGTAAAATCTAAACCCCTACCCAGATCTAACCAATGGACAGGACAGTCTCCACATTTGAGTGGAGAGAGGGATATGACTTTCTCATGCACTCTGGTGCCTCACATTTGACTATGTCCCCTGGCAGGGGAGACCTGGTGGCACTCAGAGGAAGGACAGCAGGTCACTGAGAAGAGACTTGATACCCTATGAGCATATACAGGGGGAGGTAATCCCTCTCAGGAACAGTCATAGGGGAGGGGAATAAGGGGAAAATGGGAGGGAGGGAAGAATGGGAGGATACAAGGGATGGGATAACCATTGAGATGTAACAAGAATAAATTAATTTTAAAAATCTATTTAAAAAAAAAGAAAAAAAAAGTATGTGCTACCACCACTCACAACTGCACATTTGTAAACATTTATTTATTATAAGTTATTCATATTACACGCCAATTGTTATCCCTCACTTGTATCTTCCCATTCCCACCTTCCTCCCTCTTCTGCCCTATTCCCCTCCCCTAGCCCTTGACAGGGAGAACCCTCTTCCCCCACCTCCCACCACTGCACTTTTTTAATCTTCTCTTATTCTCACCATTGCTGAAGCCAGCTTTCAAGGCAGTCATGGATCTGGTCACTCTTCCTTCTTCCTGGCCTTCTGTTGTTCTGCTGGCCACTGCTTCCCTGAAATGTCTTCTCTGTTTCCTACAGCCTCCATTGTTTTCCTGATTTATCTGTACTGCTCTGGTTCATTCTGCTTTGTGGCCTGTGCATCACACTGGTCTCTCACTTAAAATCTATCCTCTCCTAGACCAAAGGCATCACCGTAGTACCCATCCCTCAGGTGGAGGAAGAAAACTACATACTTCCACACCTATTTCTGGGCCTCCCTCTCCATATTCATTTTACAAAGTTTTACAGATTCTGCCTGAGAAGAAGAAGAAGCAGCTGAGGCAGGAGAATTGCTGTGAATTCAAGATCAGCCTGGAACACATAGTGAATTCTATGCTACTGAATAATGAATTCTAGGCCCTGCTCTTAAAAATCCAAAAATAGCCAGGTGGCGGTGCATGCCTGTAATCCCAGCACTTAGGAGGCAGAGGCAGGCAGCTCTCTGTGAGTTCGAGGCCAGCCTGGTCTACAGAGCCAGTTCCAGGAGGTTACACAGAGGAACTCTGTCTTGAGAAACCAAAAACTAACTAAAATAAAACTGCAAATATAGCCATATTAAGACAAAAGTAAAACATGTAAGTGATCCTGGGAAGGTGGTTTCAGCGCTCCTCCTGGGACACCATCATCCTCTGGTGCTTATTTCTTATATAAAATGATATACCCATATAACACGCACATACCCTCCTGTATTATTTAAACCATCTCTAGATTATTGTGATGATTAATGTGGAACTCAACACAGGCCAGAGTTGCTGAGAAGACAAGCCTCTGGGCATGTAGGTGAGAGTTTCTAGATAAGATTAATTAAGGTGGGAACACCCTCCCTCAAGGCGCACAGCACCACGCCACGGGCTGTGACCCCAGGCTGCATACCAAGCAGAAAGCTAGCCGAGCAGCAGTGTTCATCTCTCTCTCTGCTTTCTGACGGCAGATGTAATACAACAAGCTGCCTCAAGCTCCTACCACGTGAGGGACTGTCCCCTCAAACTGAGACAAAGTAAACCCCGCTCCTTTACTTTGCTTTTGACACAGATTCTGTCACAGCAACAGAGAGGTGACTATATAGTTATTTACCCCAATACAACATAAACTTTATGAGAGCAGTTGTTATACTGTGTTGCTTAGAGAAAATGACAAGGGGAAAAAAAAATCTACCCGTCCAGTACAGATACAAACGTCACAAGCTTTAACTCCACAGCACTGTCCACTATCAGTTGAGTTGGCGGATGGGATGCACAGACTACAGGCATGGAGGGCCAGTTACAATCCCGACTGGCTGTGAATTTAGGCCTGAACTTCCTGGGTTAGGTTCAAGCCTCTTTAGAAAGGAAATGTGCTGCTTCCAACTTCTAAGGCCACTTTAGGTCCATGCAATGACCTGACACCCCACTTCTCCCCAACTGTCTTTCCTCTTTAACTCTGTTTCATGAGAGTCATAGAGAAGTTATCTGTACTTCATGGTCAAATATCCCCTCTAGCCAGGGGTCTTAGCGCCACCAGCGCCTTCCTCTCTGATCAACCACTGGTCTTAGCTTGGAATGTCAGGAGCTGATAATGTGTGCACATGTGTGCGGAGGCCACAAAACAACCTTGGTGCTCTCTGCCTTGTTTTTTTGAGGCAGGGTCTCTCACTGGCCAAGCAGGCTCCCAGGGCTCCTCCTGCCTGTCTCTGCCTCTCCAATGGTGGGATTACAAACATGCACGCACGTCAACATACCTAGCAATTTTACATGGGTTCTGAGTGTTGACAGGGTTGTCTCCTCAGCTACAGTCTGTTTTTCTAGCATGGTAACTGATACCCCATACAAGCTCCACAAAAGATAATGACAACCACGGAAATAACGCTTGGGTTAGTGAGTGTAAATTGCTGTTTCCAGGACTTTCTGGAAGGAAAGAAGGTGAGAGATGGGAGGAGGCCTAAGCAGAGAAGATGATAAGATACTTAGATTAGAGAATCATCCACTGAATTTGTGACAGGATTTGGCAAAACACTGGCTTGATGGCCATCCAGAGAGGTTAGAAGTTACAGCAGGCCAACCACAGAGCCTGTGACAACCTCTACTTCTAAACTAAAAGGTAACAGATGAAGGATCAAAACAACAGCCACTTCAGGCCCTTTGTCAAGTAACAGTTTCACGGAGTTGATGGATTTAGGGTTGTGAAGAAAGGAGCAAAAATCCCTGAAGATGAGAAAGCTTTTTCCACGTCAGATTCAACAGTGTGCTGAGAGCGCCATCTAGTGGCAGTATACAGAATGAGCAAGGACTCTAATGACTGTCATCCCAGCCTCCTTCCAAAGCAACAAGAGCAAAAACAACAACAACAACCCCTTCCCAAAAGAAAACCCAACAGCCCTGAATAATAAAAAATACTAAGGGGGATTTTACTCTCCGCAATTTCAAGTTGTACTACCAAGCTATAGTAATAAAAATAGCATGTAAGGACACAAAAGCAGACATGCTGATCCATGGGATCAAATTTAAGACCCAAACATAAATCCACACATCTACCCATGGGAAAAAAAAAAAGTCACAGCATCTTTAACAAACGGTGCTGGCCACACTGTATGGCTGCATGTAGAAGAATGCAAATAGATTCATGCTTATCACCTTGCGCAAAACTCAACTCCAAATGAACCAAAGACCTCAACACACAACCAGATACACTGGACCTGTCAGGAGAGAAAGCAGAGGATAGCCTCGAACTCCTTGGATAAAAAAAACTGTGATACTGTTTAAAAAAAAAAAAATCATGAAATTTTCGGGTAAATGGATGCACAACCCCATCCCAAACCCAGAAGCTATCTCTAATTTATGACCACTTACAAATAAAAATAAACACTTAGTTTCCTTCAAGGGAGACTCACTGGCAAAATAAACCTCTCTTAAGGGTAGACCAGGTGGCCGGCAGTAGACGGATGATACAAAGCAGCTCGAAGGCACCATTGGGTATTCCTTGTCCCATTATGTCCTGCTTAGGGCTTTTCCTCTTTTTTTGTTTTTGTTTTTGTTTTTTTATCCTAGCTTAGTTCACCCCCCCTCTTTCTCTCTCTCTCTCTCTCTCTCTTTCTCTCTCTCTCTCTCTCTCTCTCTCTCTCTCTCTCTCTCTTTCTCTCTCCTTTGCATACATATTATGTCTTCCTGATTAATGGAATTTGTTGTTGTTGCTTTGTTCTAAGACAAGGTTTCTGTGTGTAGCTCTGGCTGGCCTGGAACTCATGTAGACCAGGCTGGCCTCGAACTCAGAGATCTGCCTGTCTTTGCCTCCCCAGTGCTGGGATTAACGGCTTTTGCCACCACAGCTGGCCAGTTTAGTACGTTTATGAGACTCCTGAGTATGCAAACAAGTAGTAGATCTGTTTCCTGTGCCATTTCTTGGGCTCTTTTCCTTTTATTTGTTTGTCCTGTCCTATTCTGATGTGTTAGTTTTTGTTTTATCTTATTATATTTTATTATTATCCCTTAAAAGCCTCATTGTTTTCTAATGAGCAACAGAAAGGGAGTAGATCCAGCTGGGACTGGGAGGAATAGAGGCAGAGAAACCATAACCTGGATATAATATGTGAGAAAATAATCTATAAAATAATCAATAAAAGGAAAATAATCAACACAAGAGAAAAGGAAAAAATTAATTAATTAATTAAAACAAAAAGTAAAATTTTATACTTCTCTGATATTTTTTAATCTCTCATCCTCTACATGTGTGTGTGCATGTATGTGTGTGTATGTATTTCTTTTTCTGTTGCTACTATAAAAATTCTATAAACTTAATGGCTTAAAACAATATTTTTTTTTTTTATTTTTTTTTTTTTTTTAAAGAAATCCTTACTGTTCTGTGGAACAGAAATTCAAAATAAATGTCACTGGGCTAAAATCCAAGAGATGGCAGGAGGCAAATGAGAGTTCTGGGGAATCTGTGTTGGCAGTTTTTCCAGTTCCCTGAGACCTCCATGCTCCACAGCTCACAGCCCCTGCCACCTTCAGAATCCTTCTGAGCTTTCTCTGGCCACACTTCAGCAAGGATAGGTTGTCTTCCATCAAAGATTCCATTGATTAGATAGAATCCATCCCCCAAAATCCACAGCAATAGTTCCATCTCAAGACTCACAATCACATCTGCAAAATCTCCTTAAACACACACACACAAAAAAAGTCTCAGGCTCCAGAGGTTTTGATATTGTTGAGACTCAGGCAAAGATACCACAGGATGATGCTTTGATACACTGTCAGGCCTGAGAAGTTGCTCTGAGTCCAGGTTCCTCTGGCCTAGTCTGCTCTCTCCCCTGAGCACAGGGACAGGCTCACTCTGGCAATCACTTATTGGACCAAGAGAAGCACAATGGTCTTAAAGCCCCTCCCTGCAAACCTCATCAAATAACCAGGGAAGCTTAACTCCTGGGCTAAGAGGCTAGCATCTCCACACCTCCTGCCCAGACAGCGTTTCCAGTGTTCCGGCTGGCAGCAGGTGATACACTGCACCACTGAGCTGCTCCTCAGGGCTCCCCAGCCCCTTGACTTTCCACCTGTTCTTCCGAGGGCAACCCCTGGGGATTGCTTCAGAGCCTTTATCTCCCCCCACACACACACACACACCAACCTTTGTTCCCCTGCGCATTCCTGTCCCAACCTCTCCCACAGCTTACTGACAACACCCTCCAGGGGATTCCAAGTGTCTTCCAACCCAGATCTCCTTTCTTCTCTAGAGCGGGGGAGTCAAGGAGGGAGCCTTGATTGGAGACCAGTCCTTTGTTCTGGTTTTGCCCAATGCGCACAGTCTCTTATCTGCTCCCTGCAGAAACTCTGGGTAGCCTGAGTAGGGTTGGCCACAAAAAGGCATCTGCTTGGCCTCTTCCAGAACAGAGGGCCTGGTTTCTAGTCCCCAGCCCATTATGTATATCTTCATCATCTCCTAAAAGGAATGTGCCAGAACCAATCACTTTGTTACCCAGAGAAGTGACCCCACCCTGAGAACAGGATCTCTGAAAGCCCAGAGGCAGGTTAACCCAAAACACCTGGATCCACCATGGTTATCAGAGTGGTCACCAAACAACCTATGACTTCATTATAATTTAATTTCCATACTAAGTGACATCCAGCAGACATCTGTTTGAAAAGAGCAGACAACGCTTGCTGTTATTATTTTCCACTTTACTATGTTTCTCTTAAAAATTCTTTTGATATGTCAGGGTGGTGGTGGCACGTGCCTTCAAGGCAGAGGCAGGCCAGCCTGGTCTACAGAGTGAGTTTTCAGGACAGCCAAAGCTACACAAAGAAACCGTCTGACCATCATGAGCCAGTTGTACACCAAGAGCTATGGCTGTCAAATACCCAGGCAGATCATTTTGAGAATTGTCCTAGGGTGAAGACAGAATCTGTGGAAATCAAAATCCCCACTCATTTGCTTTGAGAGCTGGGAGGAGGGCAGGGGCTGCTGGCCCTGGCTTCAGCAGAAAGAAAGGTCTGGACAAAGTAGGGGCAAAGGATGCTTACAGAAAATTTAGGTCTAAAGTGGGGATCTGGCTTCTGGCTCTAATCCCAGCATTCAGGAACAGAAGTAAGAAGTCTGAAACGTTGTGGCTGTGCTGGGCTACACAGAGAGCTCCAGACTAGCCTGATCTGCATGACAAACTATCGCCATCATCCCCAAAATTACTTTTTACTTAAAACTTGTAAGTATACAACGATTTAGCAGGTGTAAACACCACAGCAATTAATAAGTAATAACCCTTCCTTAAAAGAGCAACATCATGTTTACCTGGAGGTTGCTTGGCTTCCTTGCTGGGTGCCTTTTTAATATAATGTGGAGTCTGCTGCCCTCTTCTGGACAGAATGGAAATGGAGCCTTACTTGTGGTTGTGCACATGGACATCTGAGGCCAGTGTGAGAGGGAGATAGACTGGTCAGGTGGCTCCAGAGGAAGGAGAAACAGGATGCAAACAGAGGAAGAAAGGTTGCAGCTCCGTGGCTTATTCCTCAAAGTATGAAGAACAGTTTCCCTTTTTTTTTTCTTTTTGACTTTTTCATTTTAAAAAAAATTTTATTAATTTATTCAGATTACAACTCAAATTGCCATCCCATCACTTGTATCCTCGCATTCCTCCCTCCCTCCCACCTTCACCCTATTCCCCTCCCCTAGGTCTAAGGGGACCTCCTCCCCCACTGTATGGTCATAGGCTATCAAGTCTCATCTTAGTAGCCTGCTTATTCTTTCTTTGAGTGCCACCAGGCCTCCCCACCAAGGGGAGGTGGTCAGATATGGGGCACCAGAGTTCATGTCAGAGTCATTCCCCGCTCTCCACACAACTGTGGAGAATGTCCTGTCCATTGGGTAGATCAGAGTAAGGGTTCGATGTTTACTATTGTATTGTCCTTGGTTAGTGCCATAGTCTGAGCAGAGCCCCCCTGGGCCCCGATCCACCCATCATGATGTTCTTCTTGTAAGTTTCTAGGATCCTCTGGGTCCTTCTACTTCCCTATCTGCTGTATTTCTTGAAGAACCATTTCTATGGCCCATTTAAACTTGAATAATAAGTCATTTAAAATATGGAGCTGGGTGATGACTTGGTCCATAAAGTGCTAGATGCACAAGCACAGGGGCCCAAGTCCAGATGTCCAGATCCCACACATGCATGCAGCCACACCTCTCATCACGATGCTGGGCAGGCACAAGCACGCGGACTCCTAGGGTTGCTGGCCAGGGAGTCCACCCAATCAGTGTGCTCCAAGTTCAGTGCCTCCAAAAATAAGGTGGTAAGCAATCGAAAAAGGGGCACCTACGTGTGAACTTCTAGCCTCCACATACATGTGTACACACAGGTACAAGAAACTTTACATATGTACATATGAAAAAAAACTCTACTGGACATTATTGACGAGCAGACAGCGTTTACAAGGATGATGGCTTCACAGAAAGGTGTTCAGACTTGGGAGCCGTGTTGGCCTGAGTCCATGCAGTCCCTGACTGACTGTCTAAAGTCAAACCAATCATGGAACATCTCAGGCTCAGTCTCTCATCTGCAAAATGGTACCATTGTGCCAAACCCAGTGGGGTAAAGTGAGAGGCCCTTTAATGGTTCCACATATCATAAATTTCCTTTTGAGGAATATGGTTAAGGAAAAAAAATTAAAGCCCCCAGGGGGAAAAAATGAAAAGTTGAGAAATGCATAAAAGTAAGCACAACTAATTAGTGGAGACAGAATTAAGATGCTCGTAGGAGTGAGTAACTGGAAAGAAACGTGAGGAAACTGTTGTCTGGGATTGCTTAGATGTGTGTCTTTTCATTCTTCAGAGTGTGTGTGTGTGTGAGTGTGTGTGTGTGTGTGTGTGTGTGTGTGTGTGTGTGTGTGTGTGTG
>OU015752.1:2859488-2881871 GCA_907169655.1 Acomys percivali | reverse complement strand
TGTGTGTGTGTGTGTGTGTGTGTGTGTGTGTGTGTGTGTGTGTGTGTTCTCCAAATTTATCAAGTACAGATTTAAAACTCATGCATGCTGGATGTGTCACATTCCAGTTTAAAACAAATGGGAAGAGGAGATGAGAGGGAGAGAAGGGAAAAAAGGAAAAAGGAAAACACTTAGGAAACCGGGGTGGGGTGGAGTGAGGAACTCTTGGCTGAGTGCCAAGCCAATGATCTCAGCTGTTTAACCCCGCCCCGCCACACCCTTTCTAGGTGTCCTTTCATCACCTGTGGGTTCTGGAGCCTAAGGGAGAGACGGCCTCCTGCAGAAACTATGAGGGCATTTCTGCTGGTGCAGACATGAGCAGGCAGAGTGAAAGCAGATGAGCCTGTGGATTGACTCAGAGAAAGGTAAAGTTGGTGAAAATGCAAGGGAGCCCCTTAAGGAAACAGAGAAATTCCAGAGAAACAAAATGTGGTAGGAAAAAAATGGAATCAGATCCCACCCCCAGTTCAGCAGTGAGCACTAATCATATAGTTAAGTATCATTATTTTAGAAAGCCATAAGAAAACTATATTTGGAAGTTGAAGAGCAGGGAAAGAAGCCCAGCAAAGATATTCAATGTCCATCTACCATTAAAGAGAGACAGTAGATTATATCAAATCGTTGTCAAAACAAGTCAAGCAACTTGTAAGATATTATAATTCTTCTGTAATATTAAAACGATGGTAATAATAATAGTAGATAATGTGAAAATAGAGGATGGAATCCATTAGCCCATAAAGAGTGCCTCAAAAACTGTTGAATTTCTGAATTATTTTTAAAATTTTTATTTATGTATATGCGTGTGCATCTATATATATACTGCAGGTGTTCCTGCAAGTGCCCATGGAGGTCAGAAGCAGGCGCTAGATCTCCTGAAAGTGAAGTTGCTGACGGCGGGTTGTGAGCTGCCCACCATAGGCTCTGGGAACTGAACCTGGGTCCTTTGGAAGAGCAGCAAGCACTCTTTAAATGCTGAGCTATGTCTCCAGCCCCAAACTGTTGCAATGCAAGTTTACTATGTGCCTATTGGTGGAATAGTGGCACATCTGTTCCAGGGGGAACTGTTCTCTCCTTGGGTTTGAGGCCTGCTCCACAAGACAGAGTCCATGCCTAGTATTGTAAACTCAGTCAAAAACCAATGACTGAAGAGGTCTTAGAACCTAAGTGAGAACCTACTACCACTGCATAGTGAAATTGACACAGCATCAAACTGCCTTCTAGATATGTTTATATTATAAACAATGGGAATTCTCAGCCTTAATCAAAGAAAACTTCTCTTTGCAGTAAGTAGAGATGAGCATGGAGACCCATGGGTTCACAAGATGCTACAACTAACAGGCCGTTGAGGTCCCAACCCTAAACAACACATCTCTACCACTTTCTTAAAGCTTAGTGATCATAATGGAAGAGGAAGCAGAAAGAATCTAAGATCTGAAAGGCAGGGACAAGAGCTATGAAATGTCATCTTCTAAGTATGACATGGTGGTGGCAATCATGAATGCACAGCAGCCATATGTACTGGCCCTAGGCCTACACAAGACTGCCCTGGCCAACAGTCAGCTATGGATGGGGAAAGGCCTCTTGGCATTATGCTACTTACTGTTAAACTACAGGTGACTAACAGGTTCTAGAGGGTGGGGGGAGACATAATATCTAATGCCATACCAACTGGTGAGCCCACCAACATTCAAGCCCATGGCCACACAGATGGCCATAGTTACATTCAGTCACAAACAAAACAAGACAAAGCCAAAAGACATGAATAGAACAGTGAGATTTGTAAGAAAGTGGCACTTGCAGGTGTGGCAGTGAGATAAGAGAATGTGAGGGAAAGTAAACAGAATATACTATATAGCATATTTGAAATTGTCAAGAAACAAGTTATTAATACAAATCTGTTGCATTTTTCATATAGGAGGCACAGTCTTAACCACAGCAATGCATTATTTAAGAATTACAGTCTATCAATTCATTATGAAGAAAGGGCCATTAGCCATTTTCCTGGCTATGTGAGCATGGAGTCAGACAGGCCTGTCACCCTAGCTACACAGGATAGAAGCAGGAGGATCATAAGTTCAAGGGGTATGTGGGATACAAAATAAGTTCAAGACCATCCTGGGCAACTGAAACAAACAAAAAGTAAAAAGCAAGGGCTCGGAGTACAGCTAAGTACAAGCGCACTGCCCAGCTTACAAATCCTGGTGGTGGGAGCCAGCAGCTGCCTAGGTTACATGGTACAGCCTTATTTGTTCCCACGCTACAAGCCCGCAGAGCTCATTTCTGTAACTGAATACTAGAGTCAAGCATAGAGTGATTCAGGTAACTCCAAAAGGGGTTAAGCATTTGAGTATCTAAATATATCCAAAAGAAAAGGTACAATGACAGCACTTATGAAAACCACAATGGCACACCCATATGGGGCACTTCCCTTCCTGGAGCCCACAGGACTAGAACCTTCCCTGGAGTCAGGGACTGGGTGGGGAGGGAATGCAGAAGATGTCACCCTACACTGCTGATGGCTTTATGAGCCCTGTACACATGGGCTGTGCTACATTTATTCTAAAATTATTTTTAATAATATACAAATTTAGGTTACTCTAACATTTTTATTTTTTTAAAGCTTCTAATTTTTCAAGTTGTTTGTTTGTCTGTTTTTATAATTATGTCAAATAACACTTGGCTGAAAAACAAATGTACTATATAATGGTACAAAAAATTTTTTTTCCTCCATGAACATGGTCGTGCACGAGCACTCAGAAGGCCAGGGCAGGAGGATTGCTGTGAGTTCAAGATAAGCCTAGGCTACCATAACATGCATCAAACAAAAATAAATGCACTAAAATGTTATGTTTATACATTATGTAAACTTGTTGCTATTTTTATTTTTAAACTTTATAAATTAAGAATTAGCCAGGCCTGTCCAAGGTCAGGGTCATTGTCCTCTCCTTTTTTCTCACTGGAGTGTCTCTGGGGTAAAAGCTTGTGTGGAGCTGTCATCACCCCTGCAGTAGCAGTGCCTAGATCTTCTGAACTCATCCTAAAGGACCTACCTAAAGCTGTTTTCAATATATTAACTGGGGTCTGCAGATGGAATTCAACTGTTAGAGTACCTGCCTGGCATGTGCAAAGCTAGTGGTCCCATATCCAGCACCAGTACACACAGAGTATGATGGCACGTGCCTGTAATCCCAGCACTCACTCTGCAGATGAGGGAGATCACAAACACAAGGTCATCCTCTATTATATAGTAGGTTCAAGGCCAGCCTGGCTACATGAGACCCTGTCTCAAACGTGTCTGTGTGTGTATGTGTGTGTGTGTGTGTGTGTGTGTGTCTGTGTCTGTGTCTGTGTCTGTGTCTGTGTAAGCATTATAAAAAGTATATCACAGGGACTGGAGAGAGATGGCTCAGTGTTTAGGAGCACTCACAGGACCTGAGTTCCATTCTCAGCAACTCCAAGATGGTTCTTCAACCTTCCGGAACTTCAGTTTCAGGGGATCTAATATCCACTTCTGACCTCCAAGGCCATCACACACACACACACACACACACACACACACACACACACACACGGTACACAGACATACATGCAGGCAAAACATGCATACACAAAAAATTTAATAAATCTTTTAAAAGTTGAATGTGGTAGGTACATAAGTCCACAAACATGGCATTGTTGTCATTATTAAGTATCACGCGCATAATTGTGGTTGACTGTGATATGACTGGCACTGCAGGTTTATATGCAGTAGTATCTTCCCAGAAAAGTTAGGGTTGGGTTATGATTTGGCATCAAGACAGATAAATATCACCAGGAGATGAAAATATTTGAGTTCCATTATAATCTCATGGGGACCACCATCATATATTCAATTCATTATTGACTATAACATCTTTTTGTTTGTTTTTGTTTTTTGAGTGAGGGTTTCTATATGTGTAGCCTTGGCTGTCCTGGACTGACTTTGTAAACCAGGCTAGGCTCACAGAGATCCACCTGCCTCTGCCTCCCAAGTGCTATGATTAAAGGTGAGCACAACCTCACCTGGCTGACTGTAACATCTTTATGCAGGAAACTATACAGTGACTCAATCTGGAGGGCAAATCTAAACAGACCTTGCTCATTCTCCTGCCTCTACTACCCCTGTGTTTTTTATTCTTTAAAAGAATAATAATAGAAGGAAAGGGAAGGAGAGCTGTGGGAAGGACTGTAAGCTCTGTCACAGGTGAAAGCAGTCTTGGCGGCTTTGCCCTTGGACACACCATAGATACTCCCTGAGATTAACCTTAAGATAGACTGGGTGGAGCCATCCTGGGCCTGGAATTCAGGAAGTGGACCTGGGGACTCCAACTGGACTATTGTGTTTCTAATCAACCCTCAATGGGAGAGGGAGACTACCCTTCGCACAGGAGAGAGGCAGGCAGAGAGGAGAGAGGAGCAACAGGTTCAGACCGGGCTTGAACTCGCACGTGGATGGAAAAGAGGATCAACGAACAGCCCGGACAAGCGCGCAAGCCGGAGATACCTAGGGACCCGTCCCCTGGAACGGATACCGGGAGGTTCACTCTTGTTTCCCTTTAACCTTTTTTCCCCTCTTGTGTAAGCTAGTTGGGTTGTATAATAAAGTTTAATTGTTAAGAAACAGAGCCAACAGAGAGCAGGAGGAACCAAAGAGAAGGAAGGCAGGGAAGAGGAGAGGGGGAAGGAAAAGGAGAGGTACAGAGGAAGGAGGGGAGAGAGGAAAACAGGCAGAGGGAAGTCACACTTATGTTTCTGAGGTCCTGGCGCAAGGCTTGCTGCCTCTCAGCTTTGCCAAAGGCTTTTCACTGCAGGCCTGTGCCTGGTTCTCTGAAAGCTACACCAAAATATGATGCAAGCAGAGGAGCCACAGAAAGCCATGTCTGCAGAAGCTGGTGCTGTGGCCCACGTGTGAACAGACGTGTGCAGGTCAGGCAGGACAGGAGTGTGTGAGTTAGTCAGCTTCCTCACCAACTGTGACCAATGCCTGCAAGGGCAGAGGAAGGCTCCTGGTTTTAGAGGGCTCCAGCCCATGCCTAGTGGCCCTACATATCTGGGCAGAATGTCAGGATGGCCTACAGGAGAGGTCCTCACTCATCTAATGGTGGACACGAGGCAGAGGATCAGTGAAGAGCCACTACAAGGCAGCCCCTTAAAAAGACCCCCAGCCCTGAGCTGAGACACACTTCTTCCAACCAGGCCTCACCTTGCAGTTTTCAGAACCTCCTAAAATTAACACTGTGAGTTGAGGTCCAAGCATTCAATACACGAGCCTCAAGGGGATATTTCATATTCAAACCTAAAACTTGCTTACTTCTACCCCAGTTACTTATGGCTACTCTTCTCTGAAGGCCCTCCCAGGAGAACTGGAGAGCTGTCTGGTTGTACTCCTCCCATGATCCAGAGTGTTTGTCTAACACCCAAGGCTGTAAGGTGAACTCAGGAGGCCCAGGTTGTATAATCTAGATGGGTCCTGGTGACAGCCCATAGGTACAAGTGCTAAAGATCCGTACAATTTCCTGCTGCATGCCATCCGTGGGCATCTGAAGTGCCTTGGGGACAAGTCATATTGCCCTTTCTTCATGTCAGCCTAAGAGGACCTGCACATGAGAGGGTGACAGAATGCAATCTTTTTCTAACAGCTACTTCTTCAGCTCAGGCCTGGCCATAGAGGACAGCATCCCATGAGACAGCACACTGGGAGAGAATATTCTTCAAGTCACTCCAATCTCTGCTCACTGATGTGGAGAGACTGCGCTACTGTGGGAGCATCTTGAGGCTCTGAGGCCACCATAACAAGATCTTTCTAGAAGTTGTAAACCATGATAATCCTAGCTTCCTGGACTTGGGTTCTTCCCCGATATGAATTTTCCTGTCTCATCCACACCACTTTCCCTGCCATCATCCTACATTTCTGCTCTGTATTTATGGTGTTTTGAATAGGAATAACTCCCATGGATTCATGTATTTGAATTCTTGGCCCATAAGGAGTGGCATTATTAGGTGTAGCCTTGTTAGAGTAGGTGTGGCCTTATTGGGCTAGGTGTGGCCTTGTTGGGGTAGGTGTGGCCTTGTTGGGTAGGTGTGGCCTTGTTGGAGTAGATGTGACCTTGTTGGGTAGGTGTGGCCTTGTTGGGGTAGGTGGGGCTTGTTGGGGGTAGGTGGGGCCTTGTTGGAAGAATGTGTCATAGACTCCTTCTGCTGTCTGTGGACCAAGCATGCCGCCATGCTTCATGTCATGATGATAATGGACTAAGCCTCTCAAACTGTAAGCCAGCCTGAATTAAATGTGTTCCTTTATAACGGTCATGGTGTCTCTTCACAGCAATAGAAACCTTAACTAAAGTAGTATTTCTCAGCCGGGCGGTGGTGGCGCACACCTTTAATCCCAGCACTCAGGAGGCAGAGGCAGGCGGATCGCTGTGAGTTCGAGGCCCAGCCTGGTCTACAAAGGGAGTCCAGGACAGTCAAGGCCACACAGAGAAACCCTGCCTCGAAAAAAAAAAAAAAGTAATATTTCTCCAACTCCTCGTGTACCGTCAGCCTGGCAATGGGATGTGCAGGTGCCACACTTCTGTACTGGGGAAATGAGGCCTTTCAGTTTGTCTCCACCCCTGAGAATGCCCATCGTTTTCCTGGCATTCTGAAGGTCTGCTGTGTTCTTTGCTCGGCCGTCATTGGGAGATCTCTCACTGCCTCTCTTATGAGGGGATAACAGGGCATCTCAGTTGCTTCCTGGGTAGATCATCTGCTGCTTTTACGGAAAAATCCTGGAGTCTCACTCTCGCTGGATTGACATTCTTATTTTTTGTAAGTAGTCATGACCTGCCGAATGTTTGATACTTACCATGCATTCTTTGCATGTTGCTTACAAAGCCACTAATAAAGACTAAATTTATATTTTATATAACTTTTGTTAAATTCTTCCTTTGTTTTGAAATACACATTAAAAGTTTCTGTAAAAAGTTCAACTTTCATCGCAAACCCCACCCACATGGGTGTGCTCCCTCCCTTCCCCACTTTAAAGCTCTGGTGGCTTGCATTCATAGTCTCTCTCTCCCTCCCTCCTTCCCTCCCCCTCCCCCCTTCATTTGGGAGCTATGGCTAGGACATTAAGGTAAGTCATTTGCTAATTTTACTTTCATGCTTCTTTAAAATGTGAGAAACATGTCATTAGCGCTAAATGATACAAGTCTATCTAGTTCTGAAAATTAAGGAAGTCTAGTTTAAAGCCAAAGTCTCCACCTCAAAAAAAAAAAAAAAAGCTACACACATCCACTAATCAGATGTTCATTGTCCAAGTACACAGATTCATTGAGCACCAGCCAAAAAGTGTTCTGGTGAGTCAGTCTTTGTCCTGAACCTATCCAACTCCCAGGGAAGAACACAGTCACTTCAGGTCAAGACTGAACACCCCTGTCTGATATCGGGGTACCCTCACAGCACCCTCTCTCCACCTCCATCTCTGCTATTCTCCCCCAACCTGACCTGAGCATTCGTGTGTCCATGTACACGAACAACATTCCTAACTTGGTTTGGGGGATTTTTTTGTTTCTTTTTTTTTTTTTTTTTTTTTTTTTTACATTTTACTCTGTTTGCTCAAACAAATGAGAAGCTACTCAGGATGGGTGCCATGTCTCCCATATCTCTGAGACTCCATCACCCAATAGCCATTTCAAACATGCATCCAAATGTCATGTGATTTACAACATCCATTCTGTTTTCCCACGCCTTCTCTCCTGCCACAAAGCCGTATCTGGTTTATCATGTCTGCACTGAATAATAACTTACTCACTGACAAGTGTAAGCAGTGGACGCCTTATTCTACTCCTAGTATTAGGAAACACGAGTTGGGAGAAATTACAGGAGTTTCTTTTCGCTTCATGCAGAGAATTCTTGAGTCTAATGCAATGTTGTTGGTTTGGGGGGTTGTTGTTGTTTTCTGTCCTTCAACCACTTTTATTTGTAAGAGTTTAAGAGGTCTGAGAAACATATGTAAAGTTACAGTAACAGACCTGACTCAAGCCTAAGAAGGCTACCTGTTTCCTTTCAAGTGGGTGGTGAAGAAAGTAGGAAGGCTCCATTTAATAAAAGTAAAGGAATTTTAGCACATACACCTACACATAAAGATACATTTTTCAAAGAAATAAGCAAAACGTTATATATATCGAAGCTCAACTGAAAAAAATAAGGGAAAGCATATCATAGGACAGAAATCAAATCTTATGACCTGTTGGGAATATGTCAGAGGAAATCAGAGAACAAAGCAAGGCTTGCCATTTGTCCCTCCAGTTTCACAGGCAACTGCCTGCAGGAAGTGAGTCACCCCTTGCAGAACTTGTCGCAACTGAACTTTCATCAGCCTCACTTTGGTACGGCAGGAAGTAGCACTGTCCTCCCACAGAGAGTGGGCCACCTGTGGCGTCAAAGCACAGGCAGAGAGAGGTGTGTTGCACAGGTGAGTAAGAGCAAGCCATCAATGCGAAGGGAGGAAGGGAGACACCAGAGGAGAGGAGAGTGGGCCCTGGGGAGCGCGCGGTCACTGAAACCCAAGCCTGGTGGAGTCACTTGCGCAGGCGCTCCAGCGTCACCCTCTGTGGCTACTCCTCACTGTCAGGGTCATCGCTGTTCTCCCCCAAGGGAAACTCCTTCGTGGGCTTCTGGGCTGCATACATCTGCGTTTCCATGGCACATTCCCGGCTCAGAATTGCCTACAGCAAGAGGCAAGAATAGACATTACTGGGTATCTTTTTTGTTTTGGATTTGTTTGTTTGTTTTTGAGACAGTCTTTCTCTGTATAATAGCCCTGGCTGTCTGGGAACTCCTTTCTAGACCAGGCTGGACTTGAACTAACAGAGACTAGCTTGCCTCTGCTTCTCAAGTGCTGGGATTATAGGTGTGAACCACCACGTCTAGTTTACTGCGTATCTTTGACCATCCTGTTTCTTGTCCACACTAGCAAATCCAAGCTTAGTGTTACTTAAAAAAAACAGAAACAAAAACTCAAGATCTAAGTACAGCATCCTCTTTCTGCCTCGTGTATAAGCTCAGGCCTTCTAAGGTACCTAGGCAAATGAAGCCCAGTCAGGGAAAACCTCCAATATGCTGGTGCTTGAATCGTAGCATCAATTGGTACAGGGCATAGCAAGAAGCTGGTTGAAACAGGCACTCCTCTCTATAGTCCTTCCTGCCTGCTTCGTGCCTTTGAGCAGCTTCTATATGCACCCTGGTGAGGCACCTAGCGCTGCTGGGATGTTTATGCTTCAAGAAGAGCAGCGTATCATATTAACTAAAGCACACAGGGCAGAGAATCTTTTACCTGGAGACTTTTTTTTTTTTCTCTTTTTTTAAAGACATGGCCTGAGCTGAAATGGCTGGGTAGGTATAAACACTTACCCTGTAAGCATAAGGATGGAGCTGAACCCCCAGCACCCATATAAAACACTGCTCTTGGTCATATGCCTGTAATTCTACACTGGTGGGTAGAGACGACCAGCCCAGACCAAAGGGCAAGCCTCTAATACACTGAGAGACCCTGCCGCAAGGCAGTGAGGCAAAGAATAATAAAAGAAGACAGCATTCTCCTCTTATACACTAACTTGTATGCACCACATAATGACAAAAATAAATAAAATGAAATACATTTTAAAAAAGACAGCACCTGATACAGATAATGAAAGACTCAAATGAATGAGCTTTTGAGTGAATGAAGAACATACCCAATGGAATATTGTTATTTACGAAAGAGAGAGCTTGGTAAACTGAGTCCTGCCATTGGCTATAGTAGCCACAGAATAGGATGCCTTTTACAGGCAATGCCCCTAACTCTTAGGAAGAGCCTCGTGTTTTCTTTTTTTTCTGTCTTAGTTTTGTTTGAATGTTTTGTGTGAGTAGGTCTTATGAAGGCCAGGCTGACCTTTTTAATTCAATCCGTAGCTGAGGATTACCTTGAGCTTCTATACTATGCTCCCCAAATGCTGGGATTTCAGATGTGTGTCACCACGCCTGCTCCCCAGTTTCCTCCTTTACTTAACATCTAGATAATAGAGGAACCTGGTTGCTTAGAGAGAGAATGGGAAGCCAAGGGTAGGAGGGAAGGATGACTGTCTCAGGAAGAACAGAAACGCTACCCAGCAGAGAGACGAGCAGCAGAGGAAATAAGCTCAAGGGGAAAGGTCAGGGGACCCACAGGAGGAAACAGACATGGATTTTAGTCCATGCTCAGGGTGGCCTTACAAGCTTTTCTTCCTTAGCTGGGGGGTTCTGCAAGAAGAAGCAGAGAGGGGCATAGACGATGTTGATGACACCAATGATGACCATGAGCCAAGGGAAGCCAATGACCTGTACAACAGCACCCCCGGTAGATGGACCTGTGGGGGAAAAAATAAATAAATCAAATTCCAAGTGTTTGCTGAGTCAGTCGTCTTTGAAACACCACCGCTGGGGACAGTGAGTAACCAGAGAGGCTGTGGCAGATTCCACTATCTTCAGATCTCTAAGAGAATAAAGCCACTGGCTCCACATCCAGGTAAGCTACAATGGAGAGGGAAACTGGGGTCACTTGAGCCTGAGAGCTCCCATCTGCCCCCCCCCCAACCAACCAACCTACCAATAGCAAAGCCCATGCAAAAAGCCACATCGGCGATGGCGTAGACACTCCCATACACGGAGGTGTGGCGTAAGTCCACCAGGTATCCCATGATGGGCATCAAAGAGGAATCCACCATGCCTGTGGCCAGAACAAGCAGGATGCGGTCAGTCAGCTTGTCCATAGCGGCGCCCTCCATGCTTCCTCCGTTTAGTCTACTCCCTTGGCCAGCTGTCTTCACACTAAGCACCGACACAGATCCAGGTAGGAGCCATGAGCCCCCTCCGCACATCTGCAGCTTCTCCCCCATCCCTGCTTTCCCACCCGCCTCTCCTGACTGGAAAATGGGAAGAAAAGGGACCTGACCCAAAGGAAGTTTTCAAAGGCTTCTTTTTTTACTTTGAGGGCACTACTTACCTATGGCAAAGCCAAGGCCTGCATTGGGGCCAATGAGGCCAAAAATATTGTGAGCCAGGGGTACCTGGGACGGGAGGGAAGAAGAGATCTTCAGAGTGCCACAGGGTTAGGAGGGGGAGGGTGCAGGGTCTTCACATGACCATGTATTTGTGACACGGGCCACATGCGTTACCTCTGATTTCTCACCCGTTCTTTTGAAGAATAATCTTCCTCTCCACCTTGACCACATGAAAACTGCACTGGTACCACCCAAAGGTATGAGGCCAATAAACAGCAAGACCAAGTCTGAACCTCAGACTCAGCTCCATAGTTTCACACCAAGGGTCCTTTTCTGTTTGTGAGCGATTCTTCCTCATCATCCACCACTATCTACATAACACACTGCTGCTCCCATTCAGCCCTGTATGTGGCCATCATTGACACTATCGAATCTGCTTGTACTTATTTTACACTATGGCGGACTGAACCTGGGGCCCTGTGCAGACTAGGCAAATGCCTGCGCCTCTTTCTTTTATTTCTTTCGGATATGAAGCCTCACTAAGTTTCTCAAACCAGACTTGAACTTACTTGGTAGCCCAGGCAAGCCTTGAACTTCTGATCCTCCTATCTTAGCCTCCTGGGGTAGCTGGAATTGAAGACCTGCACCACCAAATTGGGCTCCAAGGGTTTTATTTGAAACCTCAACTTGATAGGAATTGGCCAAAAGCAAAAGGGCCAAAAGAAGATAAAGAAAGGAAAAGAAAAGAGCCCAACAGTTAACAGCTCAATAACTAGGAAGACCGGTGGCATCATTCGGGTGCCACAAGAGCAAGCAATGACATGCAGCCACCCCCTACTGAACTCCTGTCCTTCCCTTTTATGCAGTGTCCCTGCCCTTTCCTTGGAACTTGTCACCCAGCCCTACTACCCCATCACACAGCCCTAAATGGTTTATCATGCCGTTTAGCATTAGCAGCTCATTATAATTATAGGGCAACACCCCAAGTGGCGCTTGTAAGTATCAATGACAGGGCCGACTTACTGAGGGCGTTTCATGTGCCCTCTCCATTCTGAAGTCAAACACCCAGGAGATGCAAGCAGAATTCTTGAGTGACAACACTGTGCAGGCCCTCACAAATGGCATGGGCAAATCTGGAATAGAGCCCTGAGCTCCTGCCCACCACCAGGGGCTCTAGCTCATCCCGAGTGCAGTGCTCAGAGCTTTACAGCTCTGTTTTCATATCCTTTTAGCCTGGAGCCAAACGGACTGATGGTCTCCCCTGAGGACGGGAGACAGTAACAGCATGGGAGTACAAAGGGCTCTTACAGGTGGAAATCCCTGTTTTCTTTCTCCTACCAAATTTTCTAGTTCTAGAGACTGAGCCATTCATGGATGGTACCTGCCCTGACAGCTTATAGGAATTGTCACAGTAAACTGAGTAAATGCATTCATAAAGCATCATTGGCTGGCTAGCTCTAAAAATACATACCAACATGTTTCACGTCACATGTCTGTGTGCACAGCCTCACACCTCTGGTTCCTCCCACTCACTGTCCTATTCCTGTCCATTTCCACCTCCTTTTGTTGGCATGACATTTCAGTTGACAGCATCTCCTTCAGAGCCAATTTCTGAGCATGTAGAAACAAGTTTTCTAGAAATTCTTATCAAGTCAGCCTACTGCTCATTTGAAGGAAAGTGATCTTAAAATGTCTAGCGTTCTTCCTTTACCAACTGGGTCTTGTACTTACGCAGAGCAAGCTGATACCTACTGCCACCATTCCAACAAGGGAGCACAGCCACCTGGAAGGAAGGAGCCATTGTCATTGTCACACACTGTCTGCACAGAGCCGGCTACCACTTGTCACCTTGTATAACCCTACATACCTAATTCAAGTAACTCCACAGATTCTGGGAAGGAACTGTATCTCTACAGGACCAGGTTGAACCCTTCTGTCCCTGTCCTTTTCTTGACAACCTCTCCACGCTGAGCTCATAGCTCTTCTCATACTGTGTTGGAAGTAGCACAGTGGGATGTACGCTTGTTTCCCTGAGAACTCAAGTCTGCTGGTTCCAAAAGAACTCGGCTCTTGGGAGATGTTCTTGGACTTGATTATTGGTATTTGCCAATTTGGGTTGCTTCCTTTTTTATAATTTCTATTAATTATTAGTGTGTGTGAGAAAAGGGAGTGTTGGGGGCAGGTGATGTGAGAAGTGGCACACCAGAACATGCAGGTGGAGATGAGAGGGCAACTTTGTGTCATCAGGTCTCTCCTTCTACCTCTATGTGACTTCTAGGAATTGAACTCAAATCACTGGGCTTTTGTGGCAAGAACATTTACCCACTGAGCCATCTCTCCAGTCCAGTTCAAACTCTACCTACTCATAACATATATGGTCTTACAAATCCATCTCAATGAAAAAAAAAAAAAAACCACATGAAAACATGTAATTCTTCCTTGTCCCTAATCTCCTACAACAGTGATTTCAAATGCATTTTTTAAATCCTTCTGCTGAGCTACAATAATACAATGAAAACGAGAGCCACTCCATCATGGTAGGAGGAGGAGAGAATGGAGACTCATGCTTCTTGCCCCTCCAAACTCAGATCCTTTGTGTACGTCTGACGGTCCTGCCTAGAATCCCCTAGGGTTTCATGGACTAGAGTTTGGCAACCGCTGCCCCCAGAGACACACTACTTCTGTTGGGATGACATTAACTCGTCAGCTGGAAAGGAAGGGCTACTACCGCTATGTAAGCACTGTCTCTTCCACAGCAGCCAGCTCAGGATGATCCGTTCTTTATACTGTCCTTACCGCCTGCCCACCAGCCTCCTGCGTGGCAATTTCTATCACTGTGTCCCACACTATCCCAAGTACAGGGACAGGCTCAAAGGTCACTGTTAGGTGAAAACAGTTCAGTCATTATTCCAGTTTCCGGGCTACATACCGACCCATCTTGTTGGCCAACACACCAAAAAGGTTCGTGCCAATGAGGTAGGCCACACTGGCAGGCAAGAAAGCCAGACCTGTGGAAGGACACAGAATCTTAATTTAGGACACGCTCAACTTAATCTAAAGCATCTTATTATTTCCTACAGTTCAGCGAAGTACCCGTGAGAAGTCCAGGTCCCCAAACCACTTTGTTGGAGATCTCTATGCAACTCATGAGCAGAGGTGTCAGGACCCCACATCCCTGCTTCCCTCAGGAACAAGGCCTTCTTTAGCTCCTGCTTTGACTTTCCGACAAGTGACTCGGTAAGCCAAGCAGAAAGCTCTTGGATTACAGGTGTGTGCTAAGGGGTTTTCCAGTAAATAACACCATCTCGGGGCTCACAGTGTGATCAGATATCCTGCAGCACTCCCTGGCAAGACATAGTAACAGCTCTGTTCTGGCCACATGTGGGAGCCAAGGCTCAGAAAGGCTAGCTACACATCTAGGATGGTGAAAAAAGCAACAAGAGGACGGATCATAAGCAAGTCAGGAATTTGAGTTGCCAGGAAGCTCATACTCCTGTGAGGATAACCAAGTGACTCTTATGCATGCCAATGGCTGACTAGTGAGATGGTCTGTAACACTGATTTTGGATCATATAATTTAGGGTTCAGTATGTGGCTTGGCCACTTGTGAACGACATGACCTTGACATTTCTACCTGTTAGTGCTGAATTCTTTCCTCCTAGTCCCAGCTCTCTCCTTTTCTTGCTTTCTTTCTGATGAGCCTTACCATACGCCAGGTATTCTTAAGGCCAGAAATTGAGCAGTAAATAAGATAAACACAAAAAAGGGCTAGAGAGATGTCTCAGTGGTAAGAGCACCGGCTGCTCTTCCGGAGGACCCAGGTTTGATTCCCAGCCCCAACATGGTGACTCATAACTGTGTGTAACTCCAGTGTCTTGGGCACTGGGCATGCATGTGATGCATAAAACATACATACAGGCAAAACACACCATACACATAAAATATAAAGTAAAAGATTTTTTAAAAGATAAACAAGCAAATACAGTGCAAGTCTGTAATCCCAGTACTAGAGAGGCTGTGGGAAACACAAGGAAAATATACTGTCTTCTCTAGCAAAGCATTTAACTGCATAAGGAAGCACAGGCATAAGATTATTGTGTAATTCAAATGGTGATTTCTGTATCCACCATATCTGGTTACAGTCCTCATCCTAAGAATCTCCTGTCTCAATGGTGTGCAAACACTGCTCCCCAACTGTCCCCTAATATGACAATAAAGCAACTTACAGCCAATCACTGAACAAGGGAGAATAGGCCTGGACTTCCTGCCAGCCAGGAGAGGAGGAGTTAGAGGAGGAAGTGGGGGATTGAGCCATGGGAGAGGCCCAGGAGACATCATGAGAGCTGAAATAGAAAAAGCTACAAAGTGCAAGTGTCTCTAGTATGTAAACTGGGAGGAAGCCAGGTTAGATTAGAGGGTTAAGAGTAAAACCGAGCGGTGGTGGCGCACACCTTTAATCCCAGTACTTGGCAGGCAGAGGCAGGTGGATCTCTGTGAGTTCGAGGCCAGCCTGGTCTAAAAGAGAGTTCCAGGACAGCCAGTGCTATTACACAAAGAAACCCTGTCTCGAAATAAATAAAATAAAATAACAGAGTTTCAGTTATTTGTGTGATAGCAGGGTTAAGAAAGAAACAAACATAGTTTTATAAAAAACCTTAACAAGGAAGAACTATTTTAATAGAAAATGCTTAAAAAGAGAAATAGAAAAGATGCAAAAATTGACGTTTTTCCCCAAAATCAAAATATATGCTCAAATGTTTTATTGGACTTATCAACTATGCCAGTGCCGACTGGTAAGCATGTGAAACCAAGTTCTAACTACTCAGAGTGAGGCACAGGACCCCTGATAGAGGTGCTGGTTTCGTTTAGCATAGTTAGCAGATAAGTATCCTTCTACCTTTTTACCTTTGGACTGTGAGGCCATGTTATTAGACCCCCAATGGCTTTTCTACTAGGCTGAGTGGAGAGGATTATAAATTCAAGGCCAACATACCAAGGCACTGTCTTAAAACCGGTACTAGCAAATAAACACAGAAGTTGAGCATCACTCAAAGGGAGCTCACATTCAAGGACAGACAGATAACAAAAATAAATGCTAAGACAATTAAGTGAAGAAAATAAATCTGAGAGCCGTGAAACTTCATGTATCCAAATGTCAGAGTGACTGGAGGAAAGACCAGTGTGCATTTGGGAAGCCAAGGAAATGCTGAAGTGGGGGGAGCGGGGCAGGAGGGTAAGCTGAGACCTTGTTTACCAAGAAAAGGGAAGGGAAAGAAACGCATGGAGCACCTAACACGAGCTGACAGGCTAAAGAAGGAGCCTTAGTGTGGTGCAGGAGCAGGAAGGACGCCTGGGTGCCTAAAACCTGTGAGCAGAGAGGACCTGCGATGCTTCAGAGATGAACAACACCGCCCAGCTTGTGTTTTCCAAGGTCTCTTAGAGGGATGGCTTCACAGGATAAGAGTAAAGCCAGACACTGTTGTAAGCCCAGGAGAGTCTCAGCTTGGAAGCCATAACAGACAGGGGTGAACAAAATGGAGACCTTTTTGTGTAGACCTTTCTCCCTTGCCAAGAACAGACAACACAACGGGAGTGAGAAAGAGAGAGAGAGATAATGAGAACTAAAGGCTTTTTGCTTCAATCAGCTCGTTGATGAAGGCGGGGAAAATTGGCCACTGGAATGCTTCAACCATTCTCAGAGAGCACAGCAGCTAAGAGCCGAGGTGCAGGGACGCGGACAAACGGTGACAGGAACACAGAACCCCCTTGCCCTCCCTTCTAGGAAAAGAGTGGTGAAGGTGAAGATATGGGGTACACAGGAAGTCTGTCTGGATAAATATAAAAGCCAAGCATTCATTTTGGAAATGAAAGGGAATACACAAGTAGCGGTATATAGAAAGGCCATTGGAAAAATAAATAAATAAATAAATTTTAAAAAATAAAGAAAGGCCATTGGCAGGAAAACATACTTTAGGTTTGTGGCTGTAAATATGAGGTGAGGGCTGCGAATTGTGGCATATGCTTGTAATCCCAGCTACTCAGGAAGCAGAGGCAGGAAGATTTGCAAGTTCAAAACCAGCTTGGGAAAGTTAGTGTGGCAAATAAATGTAACATAAAAGGCTGAGAATGTATCACAGTGGCAGGCCGTTTATCTAGTACATGTTAGATCTCAGGTTTCTACTACTGCAAAAAACAAAGAAAATAGAGCTTGGTCTCAGTGGTAGAGCATTCGCCTAGCGCTCATCAGGTCCTGAGTTTAATTCCCAGCACTGCAAAAAATAAAACAATATGAATAAAAATATCCTGGTGGTGTGCTGCTCTGCTTGATGTTCCTGCTCGGGCCTAGTACTTTGCCAGAAGAGACTCTCAGAAGCAAAGCTGACTTTCAAAAGAAGAGACATTAGTGCTAGACTCTAGAAGCCAAGCTCAGGTTTATTTTTTAAAGGGAAGGGCAGGAAATGAATAGTGATGGAGAAAGAAAAAGACCCGAGGCTGCTGGACGCTGATCTAAGTGAGGTCAAATTGAGCAAAGAATGTGGGAGGTGCCAACTGAGATTCCAGAGGTGACAGGGTTAGTCGTGATGTTAGTGGCAAGGGCATACATAGGTTTGATTAAACTGAGAAGGATCAATGCATAAGAGCACACCGAGAAAGTTGGGGGCGGGGCAGCTTCGGTGTTGGGGGCGGGGCAGCTTCGGTGTTGGGGGCGGGGCAGCTTCGGTGTTGGCAGCCTCATCTACTTGACAGTAACATGACTAACTCAGAAGAGGAATAGCACTGGAAACAAGTGTGATGGTTTTCTTTTTTTTTTTTTTTTTTTTTTTTAGGAGACAGCAGGTAACAAAGGGGTCATTGGATGGCTGAAGAGATGCAGCAGTAAACTCTAATTGGATGGACTTCAAAGGGCTCAGGGATCTTTGAAGGTGAAGAGAGAAGAAATTGGAAGAGAGCAAAGCCTGGAGTTGCAGGCTGTCAACAGGGATACAGAAAAATGGTGCTCTTGGAACTGGCGCTCTTGGACATATCCAGCTTTTCATCAAGAGCAAGATGTGCAGCGAAGAGGAAGATGGCATGTGGATGCTTGCCAAGGTCAGAGCATCCCACAAAGGCCATAATTTGCAAGGGCCACGGCTAATTGGATCAGGCTTTAAAAATAAAGGTTTTAAATAAAGGTTTGTAAATGATTTGGTTGTGACCCCAAACTCCCAGAGATTCATGTTTTGGTCCCCAGCATGATGCTGTGGGTGGAGAAGAGACCTTTAAGAGAAAGGCCTATGACGCAGACCCACAAGAGGCCCTGGGCTCTCTCATCAGGGCTGTGTAATCTGGGTGTGGCCACACATGCTGTAATTCCAGCATTCTGGAGGTAGAGGGAGCATGATCAGAAGTTCACTCTTAACCTCAGCTACATAGTGAGTTTGGAGGCAGCCTGGGCTATGTGAGACCCTGCTGAAGGTGAGGGCAGGTCCTTTGGTCCCCACAGGGAGTTGCGGAGGGACAGATTCAGGTGCCTCCCATGAGTCCCTAGAGCTCTTCTGAGAATGCATTTGCTATAAGGTTGAGGTTGAACTCTGAATCCTACATGCTGCCATCATCCTCCAGAGCTCTTCGTTAGAACCAGCACTATGCTATTTGGCCCCTTCGCCGCCAAAACTGGCTCTAAGTTTATAAAGTCAGCCCACCTTGGGTAGCTTGTTATAAAAAAATAAAATAAAATCAACTAACACAGGAGCAGGGTGGTTGTGAGTCACCAAGAAAATACCACAGAGGCTCCTCTTCATTTGCAGCAGATGGAAGCTATTACAAAGAACTGCAACTGGTCAAAATACAGAGAATAAACCACTTTGACATGCCCATCTCCAAATGGACAGAATAACACAACCATACACCCAAAGCTCGAGGAACATTGTGGAAGATTGTAAGAGCCTAAAGACAAGGAGACGCGCCAAGGTGTGTTCTGGACGTGACAGGAAGTTGCACCCATGAAATCTCAATAATATGGTTGTCTGCACAAGACCACACCAGTCAGCATTCCAATGGACAGGGGGGAGTGGCTTGTAGGCTCCACCCCTAGTTAAGAGCTACAGGCATCAGAAGGGGAAAAAAATAAATCTGTTTTCTTCAGGAGTGAGGGAGGCCCTCTGAAAATTCTCTGTCCTCAAGTAGTCAGCTCCTATACCTGTGAGCATGTGGGCAATAAAACTGCACACACACACAAATAGTTAAAGGCAAGGCCATCAATTTAAAGGGAGGATAGAGCAACATAGGAAGAGTCGGAGAGGGTGAAAAGCCTGAAAAACAAGGCTAAGCTCAGGCCATTTGACCCCTGCCCTAGTTCCACCTTAGTTACAAGAACCAGCAAAACAAAACACTGCCTGCAGAAAGCCCCCACACGGCCTGCTCTCTGACCCCCAGTTAACCTGGCCCCAGCCAATCATCCTGCTCACATACCTCAGATACAGCAGCCCAACCAATCAGTTTAAAGGTCAGGTCCTCCCCCTGGCTTGTGGTTTTAGCCTTTATAAAGCAATCTGTAACAGCTACTCGGGGTCTTTTGCCTCCCGAGTGCTGTGAGACCCTGACACGTCAACAATTGGGACTTCTGGTGTGTCAGTAATAAATTTTACCTATACCTCTCAGCTGGTGTGACTTGAGTGGTTTCTTGAGGCGACCCCCTTACTGAATTGGACTCCCAGGGTCCAACATTTTGGGCTAGGGTCCAACAAGGGAAGGGAGGTGGCTATAATAAAAATACATTGTACTTTTAGGATTATTAAAATAAAAAATGTCTGTAGAAAACAAATAATAAAACACAAAAAATAAGAACACCGTGTATATTGAGCACTTTACACTGGCTGGGCACAGAGGAAGTGCCCTGTGAACACTCACCTTAATTATTATCACGACCCAGGCACATCACTGCAAAGCCAGGTATTTCCCCTACTCAAGCCTGCCAGAGTGACTTTTGGCTGGCTCTGCCCTGACAGCCTGCTTGGAGCTAACAGTGGGAGTCTCTTTGGCTCTCCCTAGCTCTTCCATCTACTACTTCTGATCTCGAGAAAACAATGTAACCCAATAAAAAGTATTATTACTCGGATCCTAAGGCCAAAGCAAACAGCTGGCCAGGGCCTGGCCAGTGGTTTGTTTGCTTTTAATATTGTCTTCTTTGCAGTAGAAGTGAAGCATGCTGTCCTGTGTTTGCCTGTGTTATCTGCACAGGGTCGCTATCTGCTTCAAACTGTACCTGTTCATTTGTGGCTTACTGCTTTTGAAAGCTCAGAGGTAATAACTACCAAATGGCTTGGCTGAAACATAGAAAGAGGAAGTTCACTGGCCTACCTGCCTGTCTCCTCGACATCCTTGTAAATTGTGTGAAGTGTCCTCAAACACACGCTTGGTGCATAGCACCTGGCCCTGGCTGGTATTTCAGCAGTACTTTATGTTCTAGGCTAATCAACTCCCACATACTGTTCACAGCCTGCCTTCAAGAGTGGCTCTCATACTGCCTTGACTGCCGAGACAAATTAATTATCAGCCTAGTAAATCCTATCGTCCGTGCACTACACTAGCCTCCCTGAAATACAAAGACAGAAAACAACTCTGAAAGATATCTTCACTTTTACAAATGTAAGAGGAAAGCCAGGCCGGGTGGTGGTGGTACATGCCTTTAATCCCAGCACTTGGGAGGCAGATGGATTGCTGTGAGTTTGAGGCCAGCCTGGTCTACAAAGTGAGTCCAGGACAGCCTAGGCTACACAGAGAAACCCTGGGGGGGGGGGGAGAAAAGAAAAGAAAAGAAAAAGAACAACTCCAGCCAGGTGACAGTGGTGCACACCTTTAATCCCAGCACTGAGGGAGTTGAGACAAATGGATCGGGAAGTCAAGACCAGTCTAAGCTGTGCAATGAGAGCTTGTCTAAACACATAAATATAAGAAAAGAAAGAAATAGGACTCTCCAACATGATAATCAGTAAATGACTGGGCATAAATTCAAAGCAGGGTGTACCTGTTTCCAAAGCCAGTGCTCTCTTCCGCCCTTGGTACCCTAGTCCAATTCAGACCACACATCAGTCTCAACGGTTTTGTTTCATTTGGTTTTTGTTTGTTTTGTTTTGTTTTTGACCTGTGCTCCTTCCTGCCACCTGGAGGAGTGTTCCTTACGGGCAGTGTTTTTCTAAGGGTGATAACAGGTGTAAGGTATACCCTTGTACCCTGGAAACTCAGTAGAAACATCCCTTGTCCCATGGGGTGTGTGGGCCCCATGCCTGGAAGCCTAAGGTTCTAGCACTTGGGAGATGGAAGAAAAACGATGAGGAATTCAAGGCTAGGCTTATCTACACATCCAGGCCAAGGGCAGACCAGGCTATGTCAACCCAGTTTCAAAACAAAACAAGATTAAAAAAGAGAAAACCGTGTAGCCCAGGCTGGCCTTGGACTGGTGATCCTCCTGCCTCTGCCTCTTTCAGCAAAGCCTAACAGCATGTGCCACCACAACCAGGAGTGGGGATGTCTTTGACTCTCTTGTCTCCTCTTGGGCCCCTCCTAGTGGGTTGCTTGGTCCTGCTTTGCTATAAGAGTTTGTCATATTGTGACTTGTTATGTGGTGTTCAGTGGATATCCCTGGCCTTTTCTGAAGGCAGATCTCGGGAAGAGGCAACTGGGAAGAGTAGAAGGTGGGAGGGAGGGTGGAAGGGGGGGAGGGAGGGAGAGACAGACTGAGAGAGGGAGGGAGGGAGGGACAGACGGTGGGAGCGAAGGAGGGAGGAGAAACTGCACTTTGGATGTATTGAACACAACAAAAAAAAGATAAATTCAAAGATGGGGGAGAGGAGGAGAGGGAGCAAGGAAGAAAAGAAGGAGCGAGGTGGTGGATTTGAGCTGTTTTCGCCAACTCACTGCCGAAGCCCCAGCATCACGCATTCTCCAGACAGTGTGCCATCACTGTTGGAGAATTACATTAGAATGTGTAGAGTTTATAGGTGCAACAGCACTCAGGAAAGCAGTATAAGGTGCTGGGACGTGGTAACCGACTGACTTGTAACTTGTAAGTGAGGCTGCCTACTGGATTGCTGGGGAAGGGCTGCTCTAGGCTAAAGCGCAGTCACTGGTCCTAGGAGCCAGCATGCCCAGAAGCTCCTCGGAAGAGATGTTATCTGCACTGAGCACTGCCTAACTCGATTAATTGTCTTGGTCAGAGGCAGTTACAGCCCAAGCAATTCAATTTGAAGTTAAGTGTACAGCTGAGGCTTTGCTTAGAATTGGTCCCTTAAAATTAGATTCTCTCTCTCTCTCTCTCTCTCTCTCTCTCTCTCTCTCTCTCTCTCTC